>CABHPR010151924.1:15399-46579 GCA_902168415.1 Peromyscus melanophrys | reverse complement strand
AGTGGGCCTTAAGAAAGCTTCAAGGAGCCTAACTGGGCACCTCCAAGTTAAGTTCAACAGATCACCTTGTCCTGGTGTGTTTCCGTTTCGTGTGTGTTCCGGTTGACTGTAACACAGCCTCCCACATAGGCTAGAATATGTCAGATTACAGTGAATGAGAAAGGGCAGAGGTAGAGATTACAAAAGGCTGCCTGAGGAGATGGGAAACACTTGGCCTTCCCACCTTCTCAGGCACAGTGCAAGAGAGCATAAGGGGCTGTCATAGTAGGACCAGATGTCCTTGTGCCTTTTAGCAACATACATTAGATTTTTAAAGAGAATTTGAGAAAGAGAGAGAGAGAGAGAGAGAGAGAGAGAGAGAGAGAGAGAGAGAGAGAGAGAGAGAGAGAGAGAAGAGAGGCTTGTGGGATCATTGCTATTCACAGAAAGAGCGCATTTTTGTCAACCACATTTGTGGATTGCTAATATGCCCACAGGAGAAGACAGGATGTAGCCCCTTATAGGGACAGAAAGGACTTCTGTAGTTTACAATGGAAGCTGGGAAGTGTAGTCTTCCAGCAGGAAACTATCATATGCCATGACTAATTTTAGAAAGATAAAGGATATTTTCCAGACTCCATTTGATCTTTCTCTTTCATAACATAGCAAGTTTATAGAAAATAGTAAATAACTTTCAGGTGGCTGGAACAACAAAAGCTATCTAAAAACATATATATATTTTATCAATCACACACAAAAAAATCCAGACAGTGTTCAGAGGTATAGATTCTCTGGTGAATTTTGTCAAGCAAGACTTTAATTTTAAAGACACTAAAATGTAGATAATAGGAATGTAAGGCCTCTAGATGATTGATCAAGTCTTACCACTTTATAAGTGATTACACTAGACACTGAGCCTAGTGTGACGCTGATACTCAGACTCTTAACAATGATATGGTAACTATTCCCACCTGGAAACTTGGTTGATGTGTCTGGGAATGAGCAGAAGACCATAATTAAATTCAAGTGATTTTGAAGGACATAATGTGAAATGAGGCTGAAGAGTGAGATTAGGAACAGATTGTGGATCGCCTAGAATGCCTTACTACAGAGTTTAGAATTCATTCCATAAGCAATACTCAGTGACTGTTAAATATGAAGCCTGAAAGTGTAATGTACAGATGTGTGTCTTGGGAAGATAACAGTGGAAACCATGACAAATCCTGAAGCATTAACTGCAGCTTTGCAATTGTAGAAAATATGAGCATGGCTTACATGCAAGTTGAAAAATTGTATCAAGGAATAGGAAGAGATTTCAAGAAGCAGGAACAAGTTCAGAGGCACTAAACGGAAAGAATTTCAAATCTATCCTGGAGGTGAAAAATGACCCCAGCATATTATTTACATTAGAAACAGGTAATTATGATACAATATAGGAGCTGAAATGGTTCCATAGAAATGATCAGAGACATATTCCATTATTATGGCTTGTACAAATGAAGAAAATGAAGCAAAGTATTAAGTTATTTTACTTTAAGTTTCTAAGTAGTAAGATGTACAGCATGACTGAAATTCAACTAGTGTTTTATGAACAAGGAAGATTAAAAAGATTGTAATACATTCAACGGAAACCTGTTCATCAAACAACATATTATTTATTGGTGAATTCAACTAAAAGTCCAATATCCTGCAGTATAATTGTGAGACGTTTGTTAGCAGAGGGTAATCAATACATTGTCCAATGTGTTCTTAGCAAGTTCCCTTGATCTATGTGAAAATGCCTAGGGTAGGTTATCCTTCACTACTTAAGGCAAATATAATTAATGTAATCTGCATCCTCAAATTGATCAAATTTATAAGTGAAGTTCATAGGGCAAGTTGAGAAAAAGGAACATAAATCTATAATGTCATTTTTATACATAATAAAAGATAAAAGGAATGTAAATTCTGGAGGTGGGGAGGAGTGATGGAAAATGCTGTCTTGTGGTTATCACCTGACCGTTGCACTCATGAAGCTAAAACAGATGGACAGACCCCCCCCCCCCAACCAGACAGTCAAAATCCCAGTGTGTTTGGCAAAGGGACTCTTAATGCCTCAATCCTTACTGAGCAGATAATGGCAGCTTGTAGATGCTGTGAGAGGAAGAATCATTTAGACATAGACCAAAAGAAAAATGACATTACTAATAATAATATTTAAAAATAAAATTAAGGTACTATCACCTGAAATAGCTTCTTCAATGGCTTCTTAATGCATTTGTGATAATTTTCTACTAGGCATTATACGTGCTACCACACTGAAGTTGCTGAAGAATACAGTTGTTGCTGTGCAGTGACATCTCAAGCAATTCATGTAAGATGAAAATATCACAAATCAAAATCGATTAGATGCACCTAACCTTCCACCTAACCAGGGCTTAAGAACATGCTACACTCTAGGTACTGATTATGCCTCTTATGGTCTCAGGGATGATTCAGAGCTACTTCTTGACACTGCTTAGTTTCATGATAGACTATGTTAATATATTTTATCCTAGGGGATAATTCAAAATTCAAAGTACAGCTTCAAATGAATGTGAATCAATTTTGTCATATGCCAGTTTTACTGTTTTAAAGGTCATATAGAAGCATCATTAATTGCATACCATTGGACTAAACACATTTCAATATCCAATATGTGGAAGCCAATCATTGCATCAGAAAAATGGAAAATGAACCCAAATCATTGAACATCTTGACACCCATGCCAGTAATTTTTCTGAAATACTATTACGGCATGAAAGAATTTGAAAAGCTGATTATTGGTGAAATTACTAAGGCCACTCCACGTAGTTAAAAGGAGATTTATTTAAAGGCGTAACTCACAAATGAAGGGATAGGTAGATGATGGGTTCTGGAAGAGACGCAGCGCAGTCCGGCGGTGTTCTCTGGAGAACTTTCCTCGGTCTACCTCTCGCGTCCCGGTCCAGGAAGCAAGAGAGCGCCGTGCATCCCGATCTCAGGTCTCCAGCCCTCCCTTGGCCCCGCCTTGTAGGTGTGATAGTTACGGAAGCCTCAATGGGGGTTGGAACTTCCAGACCAAAGCTGGAATGGTTACCCACTACATCTCCCCTTTTTTGTCTAAATAAGAAGGTTCTAACTTAATACAAGATTATATACAAAGGAATGGTTATCAAATATTGTCCAGGAGTAATGAAGGATAATGACCTAGATAAGATGGAACTACAATCAGTGCAAACAATGTCAAGCAAGAAACACATACTAAAATCCAGAGAAATATAGAGCATAGGTAAATGGCATGTTACAAAGATCATTCCAAAAGGTGTCCTATCCTAAAGAATCTGAATCTAATACTTAATATGTTCTATCTAAGATATTATATATACTAAGTCGTAACTATAACTGCTAGTCTTCAATCCCATCAAAGACCTGAGAAGGAATATAATGGTACCTGAGAAATGGTAGATGGATGCAAGCAACTTTCGGGAATCTTGCAAGAGTAGACCGAGACAGCTGGCAGCCTGGACAGTCACCTAATGTTTCTCAGCATTGTTGGTGCATTCAAATTGGCTACAGGCCTAGAGTATCTGACAGACCATTTTCAGAAGCAGGAATTCTGAAAGACCATCTTACCCTGTCTTGGCAGAGTACAGTGGTCGCTTTCCTTGTGTCCCGCTTGTCCAGAAAGGACAGCATTGCATTCGTACTGTCAGCAGTCGAGGCAAGGGCAGTTCTTTGCCCAGTAGGCCATTTTGTGCCAAGAAGACAAACTTCCAAATGGAAATGTCTTAGAAGCCCAACATTCTCTCGGGATCAAATTGGTGCTGCCAGGAGCAATTGTGTCTCACGTCAACAGAATTCTAAGTTATTTAAATGCCATATTCTCTAGGTCTATGAAGTGTTTGAAGATTACCTGTCCATCCGACCTATGTATCTGTAAATCTGGATAACCTAACTAACGTAACTATAGAGATGACAAGCATAGGTGACTATAAATCTATAAGTCTTATCTACCTAAATAACCTAAGGACTAAGGCTTCATGTAAACAAGGTAAACAGTCTATAAGCAAATGTACGGTAAAGGACGATGACTTCAGAATTGTGACAATACACAAAATATCTTTAACAGAGGTAGGAATGTATAGTGCAATATGCAATAAATATAAGATAGATAGGATATCTTTTTTAATATTGTAACTGTAATTCTTGCTCAATAATTGTTTTGTTATATGTAATTTTACTATGTTAAAGTTAAAACCTTCCTTTTTGAAAAAGAAAAAAAAGGGGAAGTGCTGTGGATATCGCTGTATGTCAATAAACACTGATTGGCCAATAGCCAGACAGGAAGTATAGGCGGGACTAACAGAGAGGAAAATTGAGGAGGAAGGAAGGATAGAGAGACTGGCTGGAGCCGCGGCGAGAACAAGGAAGATGTAAAGTACCGGTAAGCCACGAGCCACGTGGCAAAGTAGAGATTAATAGAAATGGGCTAAATATAAGAGTAAGAGCTAGACAATGATAGGCCTGAGCTAATGGCCAAGCAGTTTAAATAATGTAAGCGTCTGTGTGTTTATTTTGTAAATGGTTTCTGGGACTGGCGGGACTTGGGAGCTGGCGGGACTTGGGAGCTCGAGAGAAATTTTCCAGCAACACTGATGTTGGTGACGAACTATTTATATTCAAGGTACAAGTAGAGTAGTGACATGTTTTCAGTAATTGTGGGATACATATTTAATGAACCAAGATTTAATAAATGAAACTTCCATTCCCGTGAAATGAACCCATGTTTTAGTAAGTTGTTGATTAATACGTGCTTATAATATCTTTACATATAGATTTTTATTTTAATATTTTTATAAGTTATAGGAATAAAGTATATTAAAAAATTGATCACAGGTATTTGTGTGTGTGTGTGTGTGTGTGTGTGTGTGTGCTAATGAATACCATAGCATGTTTGTAGAGGTCAGTGGACAGCATGTATTACTTGATTCTCTCTATCTGTTATATGGTTTTGAGGGATTGAATTTAGGACTTCAGGCTTAGTGGCAAGAAATTTTACCCACTGAAGCGTCTCAATGACCATCTCACCAGCCCAGAATTTTCTTTGTGTTTTTTTCTAATGAAGGGAGTAGAAAGAAAGGATTTTGATTATGTGTTTCAATACTATCAAGAGTCATTTAATATCCCAAATGGCCCAGATCATTTATGAGGCAATACACATAGAGAAGATATGGCCTTACCAAAATGTGATGCGTTCTGCTGATGTATGTCTTTCCGTATGCTGTGAATATGTGTTTCTCTGATTGGTTGATAAAGCTGTTTGACCAATGGGGAGGCAGAATAAGATTAAGCACTACATTCCAACTGGAGAGAGAGTAAGGGGAAATGTGAGGAGAGAGATGCTGCAAACCACCACCAGGAGAAGCAAGATGTGGAAGTACCAGTAAGCCATGAAGCCATGTTGCAACTTACAGATAAATAGAAATTGTTTAAGTTAGAAGAGCTAGCTAGTGAGAAGCTTGAGCCATAGGCCATCCAGTTTGTGAATAATGTAAACCTCTGTGTATTTACTTGGGACTAAGAACATGAGTGGGAGAGATTTGTCCCGACTGTGGGCCAGGCAGGACACAGGAAAACTTCTGACTACAGCATTCACAAGTTACTCACACTTTAAATAGAAGCAAACTGTATTTAGATGATAGTTTAATTCTGTTTAGCACTTCTTTTGGGATTGGTCTACAAATCCCTGTGCTTCTATCTGGCAGCATCTCACCCATTCTAATTTCAGTGGTTGACTTAGTAGTGCTATTCCCAATACAAACGTGTTACTGCAGTTATATGTATTGTACAAGTTATCCAATTACATCTGATCTGAGATTCAACTCATCACTCCACTACACACATGGGTAAGTGGATCTTTTAGCCTGTTGAAAAGTGCAAGGCAAGATAGTCACAGACTAATGTTTCTTTCAACAAGAGTCAGTTGTATAGTTTCTATCACCAGCTTACTTTTCTTACATTTATGAATCAAACTTCATTTGGAGTACATTTATGAATCACAGTTTATTTGGTATTGAGAAAAACACTGCACTAATACACTATATGTGAGTAATGCATATTTTAATGCCCAATTTCCTAAATAATATGCTTTATAAAAATGTCAAAAAATGGTTAGAATTTGCCATTGAGAATCAAAGTATATATATTCATTTTCTACGAACACTTCCAAAGGTATTATTTCTATTACCTTTGTTTATTCCAGCAAATTTTTAACACATGATAAGATCAATTTACACTGAAGATGTAAATAATGGTTTCTTTTGTTTATTTATTGACATTATGTGAACAATCGTTAACTCATATCATTCATTTAGAGGAGGTAATCACAATGTAACTCAAATTCATGACATATTTGGAAGTTTATACTGAGTCTTGACTGTTAGTAAATGGTTGCAGGAATAGTTGTACTCAAAATAAATTTGGCATTATTGTGTTAATAGGCTCTATTGCTTTAAATCTACCAGGAATGCAAATAACTGATAATTCTGTACTCATTAGGGAACTCTCCTGTGGCTTGCTTCAGTTAAATGTTCCAACAGGCATGTTTAGCACTTCTTTTGGGATTGGTAAAGTTCCAGAAGTCTGTAAATTAAAGTTCTGCAGAGTGCTATCAAATATGCATAATGAAGCCCTAGATGGAAATTAAGAAGATTTATGTGGCTTCATTCTGCTTACGTTATTCAATAGTAATGCCTCACAGGTTTTTATGAAGCAAATAAAATGTTGTTTTCTTGAATTCCATTTTAAATGGTCACCATGGATTCATTCTTACATTACTTGGTTCACCCATTATAGAATGAATTGCTCTTTAAATCTATAATTCATCCTAAAGTTTTAGCACAGAACAGTCAAATTACATGGTACCCTGTGCATACTGCTCTAAAGAAGTCATCTAAAGTTGTTAAGAATCTCACTCAGATTTAGAGGTAACTGCATGCTATTTACATTAATGGATTTTCAAAACATTATACAGGAATTATAAGATATCAATTCAGTAACCACCCTCTCCCTTCTTAAGCATGATGCTGACATAGTCAAAGTAATTCTGGAATTTCAACAATGTTATGAGTTTAATGAGAATATTTAACATTTTCCAGGAATAATACATGAGCATGACAATTTCAACACATACAAATTATATATTATAGAATAATTAAACAAGAGAAAGAATATAAGTCCTCAAATCTGTGTGATTAAATAGATGGATTACAAAAGAATAATTTGACAAATATAAGAAACTGGAATTCATTTAAAGAAATTGTTCTGAAATCATGTGAGTAAAGTGTCAGAGAACATTTTCAAGAATAATTAAGGATTTATAAAAGGATGGAGTGTAGCTCAGTGTTAGAGTGAACACATAGAATCCTCAAGGGTGTAGGTTTGGTCCTTATAACTGAAAAAAAAAGAAAATATGAATTTCATTAAAATATAAACAAAGACTTATACTAAAGAAAGAAAAATATTTTAAACAAATTTGTGAATGAATGAATGAAACACATTTTTGAATAAACTTCAGAAGGTATTTATATGGATGTTATATTAAATTTAGAAATATTTTATTCAGTTTAAGAAAAAATATAACATTTCAGGTATAATCTTACATTGACTGTTCTAAACAAAAATAGAAGTTCAAAACAGACTGGATAACCACAAAATTCATTAATGTAAAATTATCATTATAAATACATCAGTCACTGACCTACATGATTTCTAGCTTAAGATACTCATTTCCCCAAATGTCTACGGGTTGCATGTTTGGTCACCTGACCACTGCATCTGGAGATGATAGACCTTTAAAGTTAGACACTGTGATTTCTTAAGTCTTTGAGGTCATGCTTTGAAAGGGGGTCACAAGATCATGTGTTACCTTCTTCTCTACTCCTAGAAAAGCGTGGAATTGGTATATTTATCCCAACATGTGCTCCTGCAGGTAATATCTGCTCTTGGCCCTCAGGTGATACAGCCAAGCAGCAGTCATTCTCAAGCCTTCAGTACTATGTATCCACACTTTGAGCTCCCAAACCTGGAGGATGACAAACCTATTTTTACTCCATAAGCTGTGTTATTTTTTATAGTAGTTGCAAAGCTGACTAATACATAGGTATTAGACTCAATTCCCAAATACTTAAACTATTTTCTAAAACAACCAGATGAGAAGAAAAATGTAACTAATTTCCTTATGATTTTTCAAATTCTGTCAGAGACTGTCATTTTTATGTTCACACACAGAGAACTGGAGGAAGGTAGAGATGGGAAGGGATGAAAACAGGGGAAGAAGAAAAAGTCCTGCAAAGTAAATCAACACAACTGGACTAGGACATGGTACCTAGAATTTTTGACAAATTTACTCTGAATATTTCTGTGATAGGTTTTATTTCAGATAAAATTGAGGTGCAAGTTGGTACACATTTGTTTGAGTAAAGTTGATACTTTCTATAATAAGAGTGGTTATTAAATACCATATGAAGGTCTCAAAAAGAAAACAATGTTATCATGTCTATTATGGTAGTCTTCGTTAAGATCATCTTTAGGCCTTGTTGGTGAGATTTCAGTTTGTCTAGGGCCTCAACCTTAGAACAAGAAACAAGTCAATTTAGCAATCCCGAGAGAGGGAGAAACAATCTTTGTCAAGAAACAGCACGCTAATTGATTATATAATACAAATTATCTCTGAAAACATATACATACAAGCAATCCAGAAATTTAGATGGTTATACTTATGTACATATATATATATATATATTCATACATATGCATATATATACACACAATATAAATATAAATGATATTATTTATAATATAAACAAATGTATAACATATATAATATACAAAATATTATATACACACACACAGAACAACAGCTAAAAAAGAGGTCACGAATTTGGAAGACAGCAAGTATGTACATGGGAGGTTTGGGAGGGATGGAGAAGGGGGGAATGACATAATTATAATCGCCAAAATGTATTTTTATAACAACACCAAATTTTTTCTGGCTTTTGGATAATACAGTGTCTAATAGTTATATCTATAACGTTGGCTATATATGTGATAATAGATATAGCATTGTTGTAATGCAAAATTACTTAAAAAATTCATTCAGGGAGAAAAACAAATAGGGCATACCATATATAGTTTAAGTGTCAGTCATGATCTGCCAATCCCAAACCTATTAACCTTATTTCAGTTTTATGCATGGCATCCTTCCTTAATTAGGTTAATTTAATTTGTATTCTATTCTTACAAAGCTTGTGTAAATCAACTACCATATTCTAATTAGTTAAACCCTTTATAAATGTAAAGGTCTCCATTTTATAGCAATATCTGATTTTCTGTTATATATACCACATAATATATTCTTTCACAATCCATATTTGGCACTGATTGTGTTCCACACTATCATTTGGATCTACTAAAGTGTCTTTTTTTCTTCAATACTTTATGTATGCTGATAATAAGTATGTTAGTAGAACCAATAATAAATGATAATGTTTGAAATGACACTTATAAAAAGTTGAGTGATTAATCCTAACAAGCATACCACATCAATCAGCATAGAATGATGTCATGAGCACATTGTTCAAACTACAAAAGCTTAATCAGTTTATATTTAAATCTCTATACAAACACATATTTTTGTTAGCTTATCAATTTTTTTCTTTACATGCCTTTGGCTTATATGGTATTTCAGTGGTATTTCCATCACACATGAACACCTAGCATTCCTGTTTAGTACAGAAAAGCATATATATATATATATATATATATATATATATATATATATACATCAAATCTACTTTCATATTCCTAAATATAAATAAAAATTTAAAAAATTCTTCAGAATTATCTATTATACAGTTTATCAGACTTGTTCTCTGAATCATTTATATCATTCCTGCTATTAAAAGCAATAATCCCAACATATCTTTGTGTATATAAGCTGCCAAAAATACCATTGCTATTGAATGTAATCAGATTTTTAATAATTAATGACTTTTAATCTGAAGACATCACACTGAGAAATTAATGCTGGTGTTAATTCAACATTTTTCAGTTCTGAAATGACAGTGATAGAATGAAAAATCAATCTCATTCCAGCTGGCATTTAGATGCAAAGCATATAAACATCTTCACTGTTGTCTGGTAAAGTGTGAACATTTTAGAACTAAGTGCTGCTTCTTACCTTCTGCCTACATAATGTTTTTTTATTGTGTGAGTGTAGTGGGTTCTGAGCATTCTTCAACAGGTACACCTATTGACTATTGCTGCCTGTGGACAATTACAAAGAAGCAGTGTGCAAATTTTAATCAGAAAATAAACTCTAAAATATGTGTGATATAGTAGGACAGTAATATCCATTATAGCATTTGTGATTTTATTTTCTCACTGGTTTTCATATTATAATTATAATTTACAGTAGTTGTAGGAGGCGTGGAGGTCCTTGTGCTCACAGATAAAATCTGGGGGAAACAGAGATGCTGAACACATATGCTTATCTTTTCAAAGGGACAGATGCCTAACCTGTTTTCTGCTCAGAAGGCTGGGGGAGGACACAATTTAAAGCCTTGTGATCTTTGTGCTGTCTGTGGGGCCAAGACCACACCAGATCCTCCCTTAGACCCTCATCTTGATCTTGTTTTCTCACTTAGTCTATAGAATCTATTCTTATGGAAGATATCACTTGTACTTTACAAAGAGTTTCTATGTAGTCATGTCTTAAGCTTTGTTGTACACATGGGACTGAGTTACTAATCACGAGGAAGGTTTTCACCAAATTGTGCTGTGCTCAACTATGCCTAAATAAATTACTTAACGTCTGGCTCTTGAAGTTTGAACCACCACCAGCTCCTGAGTTGTATTGACCCGAACTACCTTCTTGCCATCTGTGGATTGCAATTATGCTAACTGTGATGGTCACAGAGGCCCCTCAAATAATTATAAAACTTTATGAATTTTGATGTGATAATATGGTATATGTAAATGACAAAACCATAATCAAGTCTGTGTAATTAATATTTCCACTGGCTTTTTAAGCTAGTTGATGTTTTCAGCACTTTGAAAATTTTTTTATTTTTTGGTTAGTTTTTATCATACACACACTCATGCATACATACACATAGATATATAACATAAAAGATATAAATTGAACAACAAATTTAAATGATCTGTTTGTCAGGTAACTCTTACATGAGATTTTCATCTATCAATTATGTTGATGAGCTTGGTGGCAAAGGAAAGTAAAATGACATTTTAGGAGAATCTATCAACTGAAAATTAATATATTCACATATGTCAAAGAAAATCAAAAGGAGATTGAAGAAGAAACAGCATTTCAGAAAGACACGGTGAGGGTCAGATTCTAAAGAGAACCCAGAACGCCAAGGTGAGCCAGGTAGAAAGGTTGTCTTGTGTGTCTGGTCATCCCTCCAGCAAAATTGTTAGATAATTTTTAGGCTCATATGGGGTTCTCAGCTGGAGATTTTCAATTACTCTTCAGAGTAGATGAAACATTTTGTTGAAGTTTAAAGTATGTTTAAACTCGAGTTTCTTAAGAATATTGAGAAATTCACATCTTTTAGCTGGTGAAGAGCTTCAACTTATGATTTCATAAAACATTTCTCATTTAATTCCACAGGAACACTCCATGGAAAATTAGATGTGAAGCTTATTTTCGCTGGCTCTTTGTTTCTGAACTTGATTGTCAATATGCTATGTGATAATTATATGAGTCAAAAAATCAAAAAAATATTTAATATTTCTGTGTGAATGTTGCCAGTGACTTAGTGTTTGATTCAATGACTGCTCTCCATTTAATATCTACACCTCTTAATGAGCAATTCAAAACAAAAAGAACCCCAGTAACCATGCAAAATACAGGTTCTGTAATTTAAAAGTCCAAGTAAAACAAACTGATTATCAAATATTAAACACAAATATATGTGGGCGCATAACACCCTGTTATATTTTATGCATATTTATGATTTGTATGCCTTTTAGCAATAATTTGTAATGTTTCTGCCCTACATATTAATGATTTTTACCAGACACATATGGGGATATGTTTGCTTCCATTATATTGAATCTGATTTTAGCAGCACTCCATTGTTATGTGACAAATTATTAAAAGCTCACTGGATTAAGTAAATGCACACTGATGAGTCAGGGCTTGGGCACTCAGGTCATCTCTTAGGATCAGCCTGAATTCAATTTGCCTAATTTTATGTGGTCACATTGTGATGCTATACTGAAACATAACCTGCTTCTAATTTCATTTTATTTAATCACATTATTCATTTTCTTGTGTCTATATAGTAGAAGGCTCAATAGTTTCATTTGATGTAGGCTAGACATGGTCTTGAGACACCTGTGAAAGCCTGTAGTTCCTAGACAGGTGGATGTAGTAACTAGTTTGCTTGTTCCATCAAGAGCACAATGGAATCACTAACTCAGGAGCAGTAAAGTGGTATATTTGAATCCCATTGCCAGGAGATTGATATCCATCATCTTTGCTACATTCTTTTGTCTAAGTGGTTATCCTAGGCTCCATATGCACTCAGTGGGAAGATATTACATAGGCACACACTGATAAGTGAAGGTATGTGCAGTTTTCCATCTGGTTATACTGTTATATAGTTGTTTTAAGTTTGTGGAACTACACTATGTTCTTAGGTCTTTCCCATTACTCCTTTGCATTATAACTTTTAGAAGAGACTTGATAATTTTTTTTTGTTTTTGTTTTGTTTTGTTTGGTGTGGATTTATCATCATATTTGTCTTATTTGTTTTACCTATGTCTATATGTTCATGATTTTTCTGAAGTTTTCAACATATAATTTTATATTTAAAATTCTGTCTTCTAAAGGTATTATATAATTCCATTGCAACTTTGTAGTCACAATTTCTACATTTTTTATTTTCCCTTCTCAAAAGATTCAAATTTCGTGATACTCAATAGGATTTTTTGTGGCATGAAGGGAAAATTATGCTCTACATTTTATCAGTTTTCTAATGGTTTATAATTGGAAGCATAGTCCACAATGCGAATTGCATTAAGATATTAAGACAATATTGACCACTATTTATTTATTTGTACTATTACAAAGTGCTTTTTTACATACTACTACATAAAAAGAAGCTGACTCAAATTTAAAAAAGTATCCCACAAACATACAATTTCAACTTTCCACTTTTTATATTATTTGCCACATTAGTATAAATCAGTATTAAAACTAATATTGTCCTAGAGAAAAAATATTTTATATCTGTGGGTTTGTACCCATCCATTCATTCTAGACTGCCAATCAATACCAAAACAAAAATCAACTAATCATACCAATATCTTAGTATTTAGTAAACAATTCAAGAATGTAGAGCTCAGGGAAACTAAATGATGATATTGCTGCCATCTCTCTAACTACTTTGAAGGAACTTTAATAGCAACTTTTATCTGATAAATCCTTGAACATAATACTAACGATTTCATAAACACATAGTATGTTGTGATTCTTGATGACTTTTCTACATTCTCTGTGCTGAAATCACAATATCTCATTTTACAGAAATTGAGACAAAAAAGTAATGACAATATGTTTTTACATATAATTTTTGACTCAACATAGCTTTCATCAATTTGTTTCTTAAACAGAAGATTCAGAAAGACTCCTGATACTCCTCAAGGAGTGGCCCTGAATTAGCCTTTCTTTGGACCTTGTGCCTCATCACATACTTTCCCCACCCTGCTAGTACTAACCCAGACAGAAAACAAGTCCCCTCACCTCCTGTACCTGAAGCATGCTTTCTCCACTGTGTCATGACCAGCCTGGACTAGTACATAACTCTCAACCTTCTTCATCCTGTGGAAAATTACACCATTCCAGAAACACCATGCCCAGAAGGGTGAGCTATGTCAGGCCTCTTGCCTACTGTGCCCAATTAAATCCTTCATCACACTTGTTCTAGAAAGGGTTGTGCCTCTGGTTTCATTCACCCCAGGTGCACATTAGCTTCTGAGGCCAGAAGAACCCAATCTGCTCCCCATACACAGAATACACCTCTGCTTCTGAATACACTCTCTAATTATTACAACACACACACACACACACACACACACACACACACACACACACTTATTTCTCCACTCTTATCCAAGCTCATGAATTTAGTCTTTGAGCTCCAGAGTCCAACATTCCAATAGCACTTTATAAACACTGGCTTTAGATATCAGAAGATAAACAAAACAGTGCCCCAACTTAATTTCTCTGACACACGTCATGACACTGCACTGAATCTAATTCATGAGGTCAGGGGTCACCACCCCTCAACTGATCATCTTCAGCTACCCCATTCACAAAGCAACTCCTAGAAACTCTCCAACCTAATTATGGCAAAATATAAAGCAAGGGGTACAGCAAGGGTCAAAACAAATACTTACTCAAGTCACATAAGCCAAAATATCATAAGGAACAAACTAATTCTATGTGGCTAAATCCCGATGTAAAAACATATTAACATGAAAAGCCAAGATAAAATATCTCCTGTACCAACTGTCAGAAGTGGGGAGGAATGTCAGTGACATAGATATATTCCACATGGAAAAACCTCAAAGGAACAAATATGAATGTGCCCAAAGCTCTCAAAAGGGGCACAAATAAATATGGGAACTAAATTTAAAAAATGAATATAGAAACTTTGTGCCTAAATGAAACCACAGAACAAATGGATGTAGCAGATCTCTCTAGAACTTTAAACCCAAATACTTCAAAATACATATTCTTATCAGGAGTCCATGAGACTCTAAAAAGGATCACATACTGGGACAAAAAGTTAGCCTCAACAAATTGAGGAAAATTAAAAGACTACTAGAATTCTGTCTGGCCACAAAGGTATAAAGATAGAATTAACAGCAATAAAAACAACAAAAATTTACAATAAATTATACATAATAAATAATGCATAATTAATAATGAATAGATCATTGAGGAAATTCAGGGAAAAGTTAAAGCATCCCCAGTATGGAATATAAATGAACATAAAAATATATCAAAATTTATGGTCTGCAATGAAGTAAGATTTTTATTTAATTATTTAATTTATCTATTTATTCTACAGTCTCACCACAGTTTTCCCTTCCTCCTCTCCTCCCATTCCTCATGCTCCTTCCTACTCATCACCATCCATTCCTGTTTCTGTACAGAAAGGAGCAGACCTCCCATGCCTATCAACAAAACATGGCATATCAAGTTTCAGTAAGACTAAGCACCTCCTCTTGTATAAAAGCTGAGCGATAAACCATGAGAAATAGGTTTCCAAGAGTCAGCCAAAGCATTAGGGACAGCCTCTGCTCCCTTTTTTAGGAGTCCCACAAAAAGACCAAACTACATAACTATCACATATATGTAGAGGGCCTAGGTTAGTCCCATGCATGCCCGCTAGTTGTAGGTTCAGACTCTCTGACTTCCTGTGAGCCAGGTTAGTTGTTTCTGTGGATTCTCTTTTGAAGTCCTCGACCTCTCTGCCTCCTACAATCCTTCTTCCCTCTCTTCGGCAGGACTCCTTGATCTCAGCCTAATGTCTGGCTGTGAGTCTCTGCAGCTGTTTCCATCAGTTACTGGATGAAGGCTCTTTGATAACAGTTGGGGTAGTGACCAATCTGACCACAGGAAATGGCCAGTTCACACTACATATCCACTATTGCTATGAGTCTTAGCTGGGGTCATCCTTGTAGATTCCTGGAAAATGGGAAGGTTTTATCAATGAAGAAGAGAGAAATAGTGTCTACTATAGTTACAAACATTTATTTAGTTCTTTCTTTGTTCATGTCTCTTGGTCCACAGAATGTGAGAAAGTGCTTGAATGGGAGCTTTTATGCTCCAGTCCCAAATAAGCAGATTGATATTTTATGACACCGGCATATCTGACAGGTATGTACTATTTAAAAACACAACAGACGTGATATGTGGAAATAAAGGATTATGTAGATCAAGAAGTTCCTTCAGTAAAACTACGTTTACATTGAAAACCGAATGCTCTCTATGCAGGGACTGTATGTGTAGAAATGAAGCATACAATAAGAAGTAAAACTGTACATGTGAAGATGAGAAGAAAAAGAGGGGGATTTGGTACCCTGTTCTGTTCAACAAGTGTTTATTGAATGGAAAGTATTTGTCAGACATTATCCAGGATGCTGTATAATGAAAACACAAGAATACAAAGAGGTTCATTTTGGGTATCACTGAAGAAGACAGAAATGGAAATCAAATCATTTGGATTTATAGTGGCTTTCTCTAGTGCCTCTTCTTTTCCTTGTATATTGAACAACCAAGATATTGTTATGTGTATAGAGACAAGGTTTTGTTACTTAAATGAAAATCATGAAAACCAGGTACTTCCTGGTACAATGCTGTTGTCATCAAGCAGCAAACAGAAATATCAAAATAAAATTCTTTTTGATAGTTATTTGCCAATCAGTTGAGGAACTTCAGTGCCACTCTAAATAATAAGCATGTTTAAATTGTGCAAAGTAACTAGTGTAACTGATATTGTATATTGCATCTAATGTTAATGATACTATTTTCTTGGTAAATATATATTCATGAGTCCAATAGATTGTCACATATTTTTACCACAATGAACGCTTTATCAGTAATGTCCATTTAACTATAATATGAATTAATACTTACCAATATCCTTCCCAAGTTATTCTCAGAATAAAATAAGCATTAATTAAGTGTTATTGTAATAATCTCCTAGTGTCTTCCAAATTATATAGAATTCATGATTATAGGTTTTCAAAGTACTACTGTGCATAGATATGAGGTTTCACATCTAAAATTTGGAAACTCTGCTTGACTGAATTTTTTTATCTTTCATTTTTTTTTAAGAAGAAACATGAACCTGGAAGGCAGATAGGAGAGAAAACTTTTCATTGATACCTAACAATACTCTATATCCCATCAATTATCAACTGGGTTTCACCACGTTCTTAAATGCTCATCAAATTGCTAATTAAAGATGATGTCATCAAGATTGCCTGATCAGAAATCTTTAGTACACCTTATAGAATATTTTAATTTGGACAATTACAAGCAGATTGGAACAAATATGTATGACTTTCTTCGTCTGATCCCTTATTGATTTATTTATGGGACGGTCACCAGTGGTAAACATGGAATGAACCCTAAGGAGAAAATTTTTTATATTTTGATAATTGAGAGAAACTGAAATACTACAGGTAATTTTATAACACTAATATCTGTTGTGTGAATTTTCCCAGGGAGATAGAAACACATGACTATTCACCCCATGTATGGTTCTGATGTGACAAAGCATATCACACTCCAACCTAACTTGTTGAATCTGTGGGTCCATTGGAGTTGCTCACAGCAAACTAAGATGGGGGCTAAATATATGAGTGTGGGTGACAGAAAGACTACTGAATGACTGTAACATTCATAAAGGACAGGTGACAATCATGGAAATTGTATGCCTGGAGCTCCCAGCATAGCCTGCAAACAGCTGGACTTGTCAGTCTCTTCCATCAACAAGGTTACTAAGTACCCTTGGTTTGGAGGGGGCAGGTAGAAATCCTGTAAATCAGAGTATTTTGTAAAATTTACTTTGTAAATTTTGTTTATTCTTGAGTTTTATGATTTTTGAGGACTTAACTTCACAGCACTGCCAAAAGACAGAGGTGAGAAATATTACATAGAATATTTCAAAAGTCCTATTTTCCAGATAGTCTGTTATTATTAAAAATACATAGAAGGTATGTTCATTACTGCAAGCCCTTGTTTGTGTAAATGTCTTTTTTTGCACAACATTTCTTAAATATGCTGTGAAAATTCCTATATGGCTTATTAAAAATGCTTAAAATTAGCAAAGAGAAGTTATGTTCCACATCAAAGGGTCTTAATATGATCAAAAATGAATGAATGAAGAAATCAATGATTCACTTGATAAAACAGTAGGGAGTTAAATTTGATGATGTCCAATCAAAAAATATTTCAAAGTTCTTTTTTTTTTTTACTTTCAGCTCAAAATTGGATATGATTAAGAATGTGCCTAATGATATAATTTAAGTAAAATAACAATGAAGATTTCTCTGTGTTATTCTATCTGTAGATGGTATGTACAATCAATTATGTTATGTAATGCTCGGTATATATTCCTTGAATCAATTAAGTTTTATGACTAAATGCTTTTGTTCCTTGTTTTCATTCACAGTACCACTAGGATTAGAAAATGTGTAAAACCATTTTATCATCCTTAGAAAGCAAATATTTCTAGTTACCCAGTTATTTCTTTCTTTGTTTCCCCTTTCTGTGTTGGAAGCCAGCAAAGGAGAATTAGTTTTTAGGTCTTTAGTTTAAGAGTGCTATCAAACCTATGTCTTTCTTGTATAAGAGTATTTTTATTTAATGCCATCTGTTATCTTTAACTTATTACTCCTTCTATTGCTCTTAAATTGGACTTCACTGCTTTCATAATCATTGCTAGTATTTGACAGGTAAACTAACATACAAGGAAGTAAATATTGTGTTTCTTAATATCTTAGTATTTTATTGCCTGAAGTATATCTAGTTTAAGACTATCAATGTTGCATATATTTTATCTTTATTTTATGAAACAGATTCTGTATAATTGCTGTACATTTATATCTGATGGAATTAATCAATGGCGGAAATTTCTGATGCCTAGGGGCTTAATTAATGATTGAATTAATTTGTTTAACAGTTATGTTTATTTGTATTCATTTAAACATACAGTATAATTTTTCTTTTGACATTACGAGTTCTGTGAAAGTGAAAGTCCTGGTGAGAATTACAACAGTAAGAATATGAACTTGAAATGACTGGATCCTCTTCCTTTTATAAATAGTAACACACATTCAATAATTCATGCACTGCTCCTTTTGAGAAAACTTCAGAAACTAAGTAAGCGTCTCTTCATTATCTCAATGATCTCATAAGCTAGTCAAATCAAACCAATGGGAAACTGTGATACATTATGTTGCAACATCCTCACTGATGCACCATGGAAGGAGACCCATATAAACTCTTACTACACCCCAATCCCAGCATACCCCAATCCCAGCTATTTCCATGCTTTGAATAGAAAGAGGTTAACAATATGTCCAACGCCCCAAGTTGTTCAGGCATACTCTCAAAAAATGGAGTCTGCCCAGCATATCTCAGAGCAAAGTAAATTCAAAGCATGGTACACTGTATGCAACTGGGGCACTGGAAAGAGATATTGCAGTTAGTCTTAGTCATGTTTTATCATATCAGGATTTTCTTTTCATGAATTAGCGTTTTCAGTGAATGGATATACATTTTGCTCACATATACAGCATTTTATATGTTCACGAACACTTGTTAGCAGTTGATGGTATGAAAAGACTTCTATTTTGACACATGTGTACAGATATTAAAGCTAACCATTTTTGTATGATCCTCTGTACATCTGCTAATATTCTATTTACATATTTTGTGAAATGACATTTTTCAAAACACTCCATACAGTTTTATTTACCACCACTATTGATTTGAATAATTCTTTACAACTATTAGATTTTTTAAACATATTTATAGCCATTTGCATTTTATTGCATTCTGTGCTTTGTCAGTTAAATATCCTAATAGAGATTTATTTATTTTTATTTTGACTTTATCTTTTCCATCCATATTTTCTCCATTTTTGCTTTACATGGAAAAATGCTTTTGACTTTTTCATCAAGATTATAAAGTTTTTTTTAAAGATTTGTTTACTCACATGTTTTATATATCTGAGTGTTCTGTCTTCATACACACCAGAAGAGGAATTCAGATCTCCCGTTACTGATGTTTGTAAGCTACCAAGTGGTTGCTCGGGAATTGAACTCAGAACCTCTAGGAGAGAAGCCAAGTGCTCTGAACCACTAAGCCATCTCTCCAGCCCAATATTGTAATGTTTTAATCACATTTTAGTTTGAAATTTGTAATTGTAGCTATATTGGATCACTATTGTTTTGAATGATGTGCAATGGGATTTAGTGAGTATTTTTCCTCTGCAGGTATATACACTGTCCAGAATCATTTGGAAAATATATTTGTATTACAATAATGTGCTTCATTCCACTTTTGAAACGCAGACAGTGCTCATTTATATGTCAGTATAATTGTTTATCTTATTATGAATAACTTGTTTGTGAGTTCCTATTTTATCCTTTAAACATTTGATATTTTTTCTTTCCATTTGAGAATACTTGCACTTACCGAAATTGTGTAGTATGAGCTTTCAAAACATAGGTACATTGTTATCAAGTGATGGCCACTTCAGTTTACTCTGGTTATTCATCCATCACTTTGGACACTTGTCATTTCACTGTAATGAGGACAGTCAAAATCCTTTTTTATCTGGTCTGATTTATACAGTATAATATTGGTAAGTATAAAATTATCTTGTATGATAATATGACAAATCTTTTCTTTTATTATAATCTATCTACTTATCTATCTATCAATCAATCAATCAATCTATCTATCTATCTATCTATCATCTAGCTATCTATATCCATCTATCTATCTACTATTCTATCTATCATAACTTTACAAAATTAAGGAGGGACAAATAACTCAAGAAGAAACAAAATGTTTTGAAAAGAAAGACAAAATTGGGATACTATGTTATGTAAACAGTTTTATAAATTTGTAGTGATGTAGTAATTACCAAGTATGTATGAAATAAATCTAAGTGTAAAATAACATCAAAATATTGATGAGAAATGTCTTATATCAGTCATTTTTGAAGGTGCTTGGTGACTCAATTCTCATGCATTATGATTATATCTTGAAATAGAATTACCAAAAGCTGATGACTTGTGAATAAAAGGTTATTATGATAAAGACCATACTTTATATGTTTGTCAGAGAAGGTCCAAATTTGAGTAATTCAATAGCAGGATTTAAACACATCCCAAGTAGCAATTAAGGGGAAAATACTATAGATGTAGTAGAATACAAGTATGGAGACTTTCATAATGTATCCACTTGGTTAATAGTCCATAAACCAAGAAGGGTAGTGTGAATAGACTGTAGTGAGGACCATGGGAAGAGACAAATTGAATTAGAAATTCTACAATTCCTCAATAACAAAAAATTTAAAGATGCTTGAAATATTTAGAATTTAAGTTTACAAGATGTCAATAATGTGAGATGATGTCTCGTGATCAATGGAACAAAAAAATGAAACAGTTTGTTATAGACATTTTCTGAAATTGTTGAAAAGTCATGACAGATACACACTGAGAATACTCAAAGTTTTAGTTAGCTCAATCCTATTTTATATGGAATGTGTCAAAGAGAATATAGCAAATGCAGCTTGCAAGCAAGTTGCAGATACTCTGACACTTCAAAACCAGATTATCATTAATCTATATTTGTTTATAATATTTCTGATGACTACCATTGTATTACAAAAAAGTCAGCTTCAATTAACTGAGGTGATACTACCTTATTGAGCCACAATTTATCTTCAAATCTTTTTTAGCTATTTTCCAGAAGGAGAAAAAAATTAAATGAAGACCAAAAACTCTGTCTAGGCAGACTTTTATAATCCCAAACCAGTACATATAAATTAAGTTTCACTAATATTCTAAGGATCTCTAATAATGGTAGCCATGTATCACAGTGCTTAGAAAGAATATTGAGGGGTTGGGGATTTAGCTCAGTGGTAGAGCACTTACCTAGCAAACGCAAGGCCCTGGGTTCGGTCCTCAGCCCTGAAAAAAAATGCAAAAAAAAAAAGAATATTGAAAGACTTACATTTAGTGGTGAATTGTTTGAAACCACCTCAAAGTCTTTGTTAGAAAATGTAGGTCATTAATCTAGCAACTTGTAGAAAAATAACGTGTTGTATTCAGAAGATGTGATTTGAAGAATCAACACTAGAGATGTCAAATTGAATCCAGAGAAAATTGGGTTCACAATGTTTGTCATGTAACCAGAATATAGAGTCAAGACTCGATTTTTCCCTGGGTTCCCCTGCAGCTCTTTGTGTTTTTCAAAATTGTCTATCTTGCCAAGAGCATGTTAACAGGTTTTTCTTTGCTGGCAGATGTAAGTTTGACTGAGATGCTTCTTCAATGTCAGTTATTTTCCAAGGGACACAAGGAAAATCTTAGTAGAAAACAGAGTTGGTGGAACTCAGATGAAAAAGTGAATGTGGTTTTATGTGCAAGCATCAGTCAGAATGATTACAAGCAAAGGGCTTGGATACAATGAATCACAGCTGGCAGTGCCTTGTCATTGCTGTACCCAAACAAGTGACAGCTTCGAAATTCAGGCTTTTATGCAGAGAAAATAACTAGGAACTAGATATATATATAGGAAATAACTAGAGAAAATACTAATGCATAATTCCAAAAAGTATGCAACAAGAATCTCAGAGAAGTCTCTGAGAGTAAATGATGGAATGGGTAGACAAAAAAATCTAAAATTTAGTTACAATAAAAAAATCAAAACAGTGGGATACTGATAATAGGTGGTTCGTAGTGAAGCAACAGAAATGGAAGAGATAAATCACCAGTTTCCCATCAATCAATAGAGCACTTGGGAAACCTGTTGATCATTTACCCGTTAGCTGAAAACAACCTTCATATTGTTAATGAATGTCACTTCTATGCAACATGGAAATGGAAGGAATTGAAATTTTCCCTTAATTTAAATTTTAGTCTGATGTGTTTACATATATAGTTAATACAGATATAGAATTTTATAATGGAGTTTCTTATTTGACAAGGAGGACTGAGGGAACGTATATTAACTAATTATCCATGAATGTTCATATTGGGCTTTTTTGATGTATTGGGGGAAGGGATTAGAATCTTTGACTAAGTTACCTGCTTGTGCTTTTATCTTACACTTGTTATAAATACAAGCAACCAGGAAATCACATTAGTCACTACATGATTAGCAACTAAAATCGGACTAAAACCACCTAATGCCAAAGAGCAGAACTTAAAATGAACAATGCAGTATGTCATGAAACACAAATGGGTTGAGGAAATAAAAACCAATCTTGATGTAGGAACAGATGTGAAAATAAACATAAAGATTTTTCATCAAAAGGGGCCAAGAAACAACTAGTTCTTAGTAGCAAAATGATACCTAATGTCTGGATATATGTTTCAATACAACTTGTGAAAAGGAGTGAATACCTCTTGGGAAAATGGCTCATTGTATTCTGTGTCAGAAAATATATGTGATGGACTTTAATCATCTTACGTTGGAAGAAGTAATATGTACATATATGCATGTATATATATATATATATATATCTTATGAGGTATATTATATATAATACACATTAACACACATATATTTACAATTTTATTTACAAATATATATATATATATATATATATATTTTGTTGGCAAACACCATCTTTAATTTAAGTACTCTAGAGTCAGATGTAGGGAGAGCTCTGAGTTGGATGACAGCCTGTTCTAAAGAAGGAGTTCCCACACAGAGAGAGCTACATAGAGAAATCCTGCCTCAAAACATCGTGAGAGAGATACAGAGATAGAGATTTTTTTTATATTTTCATTAATATAAAGGTATATTTATGATAGGTGTGGTAGTGCATGCTTGTGGCCACAACATTCAAGATGCATGGACAAAAAGTTAATGAATGTAAGGACATTCTAGTGTAGAACATGGGTAGCAATTTTGTGACAAACAGAATATATATATATGTATATTACATATATAACTATATATATTACATATATATATATTGGATGGAGAGAGACAGAGAGAGAGGCAGAGACAGAGACAGAGACAGAGACAGAGACAGAGAGAAAACCTGAAGTTAGAGAGGGAGAGATGAAGAAGAGGATCTGGGAGAAGCTGGATAAGGGAGAAGATTATGATTAAAATATATGTTATAAAAATAGAAAAACTTGGATCTAAAAAAATTTAAAGTATGTAACATATATATATATATATATATATATGGAATAATGGGAATCAAGTTGAAAGAACTATCAATTAATAAAGTTGTGAAAATTCGAGAAAAATAATATCTGAATATAATTTAAAAGTAAAAATAAGTGTACCTATTATTATATCATTCCAGCATAATTAAATAATGGAAGCTGTAATAGGTAAATATTCAGTACATGTAAATGACATAATAAACTATATGACACAAGTAAATTGACTCATACCTTGTTTTTTTATAATGAATTTCAATACTATTACATTTATTTCCAGAACTACAAAACACATGTATCTTTATTCTAGGTATTTTTTGCAAGACAATTGTTAAACCCTCAGTACTCAGTGGTCCACTGTCTTGTTTCTTTTGTTATTGGTGGTGAAAACGACTATTCTTTTTGTCACAAAATTTCTACCCGTGTTCTACACTAGAATGTCCTTACATTCATTAACTTCATATCCATACATCTTGGATGTTGTGGCCGCAAGCATGCATTACCACATCTATCATAAACATACCTTTATATTAATGAAAATATTGCTAAGTAAAACACAATTCATAAGTTGTTTGGGATTGTTGAAATAGTGTTCTTCCTGTCACAGATAAACTGCATTTTAAATGTACAGGATTGCTTGATAATAGCTCTTTGTATTTTAAATTGTCCATATTGTAAGAAAAGGATGCTTACATATATTAGAAGGTCATGAATGTCTCAGAGATTGCATTTTTTCACTGAAATAGTCTCTGTATGCCACTTAAACAATTCTCTATTCCTGTAAACAGATTTATTATCATGACTGAAATTTAATTTCAGGAAGTAGAATTGGTTCGTTATTCTTGAATAAATATGCATTATGTTTACAGAACTGATAATGCAGCTTACTAATTGTAGTATTTACAAGTGTTAATGAGATTTAAAAGTTACACTATTATTCTTGTGAATTGGAATATCATCCTTAATGCAATGTGTATCTTCAAAATAGATGAGGGAAATTACAAATCTGGTACTAGCATATACTAGCAGATCTGTGATGTGACACCATAAAATTTCATTTCCAATTAAAATTCTAATCTCAGCTTAGTTCAATTAAGATGTGTCTTTATAAGTATGTTACATTTTTATTGTACTTTCATAAGAAGCAGATTTTAATTCTGTCTTCCTTATGGTTTTATATGAGCACAGAACTCTCTTGAGGTGATGTATTAATAAATATTATTGCTTTCATAAGTGCTAAAGCAGAAAATATTACTAAGAATATTTTGAATTTATTTGACAGAATGAAAATTATTTGTGAAACATATAGCCAAGAATTGAAACACTTGTCTTTCCTCAAAACAACTTCTGAGTTTCTTTTCATTTAATTTTTTAATGCATCTGAGTGTTTTGCCAGCATGTATGTATATGTACAGCATGTGTGGATGTGTTGATGGTGCTAGTGAAGGCCAGAAGTGGATATTTCCTTCTGAACCAGGAGTTCTGGATGGTAATCAGTTGTTATGTGGATGTTGGGAACTGAATTTTGGTCCTCTGCAAGAACAATAAATGCTTTGAACTACCAAGCTGTTACTCCAGCTCCAGTACGTGAGTTATAGAAAGGTTTCTTTCTGTCTGATTTTTATGGGTGTGCCTGTGCACTGCTAAAAGTGATATTATATGGAAGCTAAAATTAAACAAACTGAGACGTTAGAGAGATGGCTCTGTATTTACAAGTGCTTACTGCTCTTCCAGAGGACATGAGCTCAGTTTCCAACATCCTTGTCTGGTGGTCATATCTGCCCACCACTCCAATGTAAGAGTGTTTGACCCTGTCTATAGGATTCTAGGGTAGCTGCACACAGTTGGTACATTCACACACAGCACACACACACACACACACACACACACACACACACCCCGCATACACACACATACACGCAGACACACACTCACAGAAACACATACTCCCATGAATGAAAATTAAAAATGAAATCTTTAAAAATTATGTCTTATCAAAATATTTAGACTTTATCAACAACAAGATGCACTAAAAAGAAATTTCAAGTATCTTTACACCATTTATTTTTTTACACAATAGATGGAACCACACTAATGAAGTCTGGCCGATCAGTATATAAGACCAAGCAAAGGGTATTTGTACTAAATTGTAACTGAAAGGTCAAGTTATGTCTTTCCTTCAGGTATGAAGGTATCAGACATCAAGCTGAATCACCAAATTTTGTTTGTGCTGTGTTTACTCCAATAAATCCTGCCACTGTTTGTCAGTATTAATGCGAGTCTTATTACTGTGACAAAATATGTGAGGTACACACTTAAAAGATGGACGTTATAATTGAGATCGTGGTCTCGATGTTTACAGCCCATGATTGGTTAGCTCCAGCGATTTGGAGCGGAAGTGAAGCAACAAATACTGGAGGGACCTGGTAGCAGAAGGAGATACTTACTTGGTGGGAAACTGGAATCACAGAGATAGAGGCGGTTGGGGTTCCCAATATTCACTCAAAGGAACACACCACAGTGAGTTAACCTCCTTCCGGCAGCACTTACATTTCAAGCTTTGGCATATATGACTCTGGGGTTATGTGAAGCTCTCTTTTCTTGCTTCTCCTTCTTGTTTTCTTTCTTGAACATGCAGCTGTCATGAACACTTGGCAATCTAGATTTGTTGTCTTCCGAAGCCACAATTTAAAAAATAGTTGTTTTGATTTATAATATATTCATTTTAAAAAATGTTGACAGTCACTATTAATAATGCATCTAAACAGATTTAAAATAACAAAATAAAGCTTTGAAAATAATAGTCAATCAACGGAAGGATTACAGAATATTAAAATAACAAGATTTTTGAGGTCAAGTAAGTTAATCCAATTACTTTATGTTCTGTTTTAATTTCGACATATTAAAAAAATTGAATGTTACAAATTTATAATTCTCTTTTTTTATTTTACTTAATGGTGCTGGAATTGTTTTAGTTTGTTTTAATCTAGTACTTTATTTCAATTTACAATAACATCTAAATTTTAATGAAAAAGCATACTAGATATGAAGTTTGGCTTAAATATAATTCAGCTACTTAATCATACTGTTTCTTCATAATCACAGCAATACTTTATTTAATTCAGGGTCTTTTTGCTTACCATGTATTTTTTTTAATTATCCTCAGGGAAGAATTACACTATCCCCAGTCCCTTGCTCTCTGTTTATCTTTCATGGCCACTAGGGAATGAACATTATAATCTGCCATTTGCTCCATGGTATGATGGAATTGCCTCACCATAGACCCAAAACAAAGAAGCAGAGTACTTGTAAACAGAACCACTGGAAAGTCTAAGCTAAAACAAAAATTTCCAACTTTAGATTTTTGATTTTGATTTGGTTTGATTTTAGGTATTTTGTTACAAGAGCAACAACAACAACAAAAAAGATCAGAAGTCAATACATAAACTTTTATACTAAAGAACTTTAATGAACTGGCAGACTCCTGACCTAATGAAACACGCCCCATTGGATAGACAGACGACAATTAAGCATGATTATTTATTTTTTTTGCTGATGAATATATTAGTACTTTTGGTTTTCAGAAGCAGATATTCCACAAAGAGTTTTTATGTCAATTAAAACACTATTAACAAAATAAATGTGTTGTTGAGAATATCACATCACATTCCTTGATAATCATAGTGATGTTATAGTTACTTGTTTTGTTTTTTCTCATATTTTTTTTGAGACAGGGTTTCTCTGTGTAACAGCTTTGGCTGTCCTAAAACTCACTTTGTAGACCAGATTGGACTCGAAATCAGAGAGATCTGCTTGCCTCTGCCTCCCAAGTGCTGGGATTAAAAGCGTATTCTACTATGCTGGCTCAGAATTATTTATCTTAAAAATAGTTATCAGATTCTACTATCTCTTTGTAATGAGAGTTTCCAATGCTTCACATAGCACCTGCAGCTATGGAGCAAACCCATTTAACCTAATGTGTCTAATGATTTGCTTCTCACTCTCTACACAGTTGCATGTTACTGTTTGCTGCCAGGATAAAGGTCATGTTTGAATAAGAAAAAGGGGAATATTTAGGGCAGCAGAACTATAAAATTGAACAGGCTACTCTGTAGCATGCCTGTTTTAGTCAAGACAATAGACTGCATAGTTAAATGCACATTTATTATTTGATCTTAATTGTACAGAGGAAAAATTCATTTTAGTCATCCACTATCTTTCTCTCTCTTTTACACACACACACACACACACACGCACACGCACATGCACACACACACACACACACATACAGAGAGGTATATTCCCAAAACTTTTGATCATTGAAGATGTTAGAAATATGATTAATATGATTATTATTCTCATATTGCATCACTTTCTAGCTAGCTAACATATTATTGTTTAAATTCTTGACAAAAAATAATTTCAATCTCAAATAAAATTAAACGTGTTAAAAACAAAAGCAAGAAAATACAGAATAATATTAGTAGATTCTACTCTAGTACTCATGACCTGTCTAGCCAGCAGTTCTTGTTCTGACAGTGGTACCAGGGACTTAAATCCAAGAAGACAATGATTGGTTACCCCTATGATACCCATGCCAGTATTGCCATAGGACTCACATATTTGACAAGTCAGACCCTATTATAGTTCACTGGATTTATGGCTGTGTAATATTAATAATTACCTTATTCATCTAGTAGTGTGAATAGCACCTTCTAGCACTATGAAATTTCCTCGGTAGGGATGATGTTCCCAGATTCATATCTATTTGAATTCATCATGTTCTATGACTCAAGAGTGTCCTTTCTGGATATGAAGTCTTACCATCACGTTCTGGAGGATAAGCAATTCTATTACAACAGCCTTAAATATTTGAAGAATGATAAACTTAACTGTACAACAACTCCTTCATAGAATTAATTTCTTTATTTGTAAACCTGTAACCTGTTGTGTCTACTAAGGGTATTGATATCCTGTTATAAGGTAACGTTCCCTCACTTTCTGTTTCTCTCTCATACACACACACACACACACACACACACACACACACACACACACACACACACGGATATATATTATATATATATATACATATACATATATATATATTGCATATAACTTTATAGAAATAATTTAGTGATAATTATTCATTTCTCTATGTCTGCCTTGTAGCACGAATCTTAACAGGTCTTATTAATAAAATCAAACCTGAAGCCAGGTATTGGGGTGAATGCTGGAAGATCAAAGAAGCAGAACAAGTCACAGCTTTTTCACCTCGCCAATCCCTCAGCTGATCCTGTTTCCTCAGACTGGAAGCTTCTGTGTCCTTATCCAAATGGATCTCAGCTGAATTGCTACTCAAAAGCCTAAAAGCTTAACCAGCTCTAGTTCCTGGTCCTCACTCCTTATATACCTTTCTGCTTTCTGTCATCACTTCCTGGAATTAAAAGCATGTGTCACCAAGCCTGGCTGTTTCCAGTGTGGCTTTGAACTCAACAGAGATCCAGGCAGATCTCTGCCTCTGGAATGCTAGGATTAAAGGTGTGTTTGCCACCATTTTCTGGCCTCTGTGTCTACTGGCTGTTCTTTTCACTGACTCCAGATAAGTTTATTAGGCTGCACAATATTTTGGGGAACACAATATCACCACACTGCCCTGCCCTGATATCCAATCCCTAAGCTCAATTTTACCCTTCTTGTTTTATTAATCCCACTTAAGTCTTTATACCACTGCATTATATCATCTACCCCTTCAAATGCCTCCCATTCCAATAGTTCCTTACTGATTCCCTGACTTCTGTACTTATCCCAAATAAACATATGTATCTTAATACTAAAAACTAACATACACAAATCGGAGAAAAAAATGGAACATTTGACTTTTTTGAGTCAGGGATATCTCACCAGAATGATAGTCTCCAGCTCTACTCATACATTTAAAATTCAAATTTTCATTTTTCTTAATAGTTGAATTATATTCCATTGAATAACTATACTATATTTTATTATACACCCATCCGTTTATGTACATCTAAGCTGTTTCAGTATCCTAGCTATTGTGAATAGTGGCACTATGAACAGTGGTGATCAGGTATCCTTGAGAATATGCCCAAGACCTGGATTCTGATAATTGGACACAGTATTAAACTAAATCCTAGTGAATTATCTTTATAACCAAAAAGTTGTACATCATTCAACCTTCAACCGAGAAGCTTCTATTTTCAGTAGCTAGTGATTAAATTATAGAACTACAACTGGGCAATGTGCAGAGAATAATTATGTGGAATGTTCAGTCATAAACACGATCTCTACATTACAGCCCTTCATCCAAAGGCTCAGGGACCATTGTAGAAGAGGAACCATAAAGACTGTAAAAATCTAATGTGCTAGATGAATACAAAGAAATAGTGCCCACTACACAACAGGCCAGCAGCATATTTGATGTCCCAGAAACTGTGACAGCAATCAGAAGAGCTGTGCAAATTCAATCCACACCAAATATAAAAATAGAGATGGGGATCCACGAAGCCCCATCTTAGCTGAGGCAATGTTGGAAGATGATAATTCCTGGGAGAAAGAGAGATTGTTTTTTCTTTAAGAATACAGTCTTGGGTAAGTGTACCATGCTTCAGTAAAAGGCCACATTTCCAAACCTATATGAACAGCCCAATTCAAACTTGATAGGTGGAAACAGAAAGAGAGAGAGAGAGAGAGAGAGAGAGAGAGAGAGAGAGAGAGAGAGAGAGAGAGAGAGAGGAAACAGATTTGGGTTGGTAAAGAATTGGTATGTATATGGGAAAAGGGGAAAGGTTATATATGTTGAAACAAATTGTACCACATTCTCAAAGAATGAATACAATTTTAAAAAGTAAAATGACAAACTAATATAACGGTTATGAGAACAGTGTTATGCTTTTCCTTCCTTTTTAGATTTTTTTTCAACTTACATGTAGATTCAGTATAAGTTCAGGATTCTGCACTTCAAAGGCTTCCCATAAGTGATGTCAAGTAATTTCATTTGAACTGAAGCTGCCAGGTTCAAGAGAGATATTGAAGGTGTCAGGACCCTAAGGACACTAGAAACTTTGCTAGTTTCAAATTAATTTAAAGTATATTAACATCAAACACTGTGAAATACTGGTTAGTGATATCATTACAGGAAATCTGGGAAAAA
>CABHPR010151924.1:0-15389 GCA_902168415.1 Peromyscus melanophrys | reverse complement strand
GAAGGGAATCTGTGGTTGGTATGTAAAATGAATAGAAAATCTCTTAATAATAATAAGAAATCACAAAAAAAGATACGTAGGAAGATTTCCAAATTAAATTTCCAAATTAAAAAGGAAAAGATAGATACAGATAAGGAGCAATACAAAAGTGAAAATAATAAAGCCTTCCCCCTGAAGTGTGCTATTACCACATATACTCAGTAATTTTCTAAATATCTTAGGAAAACATGTGGCTCAAGATTTCATAAAAAGGGATTCCTTGCAAATATTATTTGTAAGTACCACACACATTATGTATTTTATTTAATATATAAACTAAATTATATGGCTCAAAAATTGGAAAAAATTATATTTGAATAATTGTTTACACCATATTAAATTAAAAAAAAATCCATAAGAGTCCTATATGGCTCGAGAACCCCACACAATCCTTGAACATAGAGATCATATATGATATTTTCATGTAATTCTATGTGTACGTATATTGTATAAGTGCAGACATGCATATATTTTCAAATGTTAGTAACCATGATATTGAAAATGTTCATCCTATCCCCCTCAACTATGAGGATTTAAATCGACCACTCCTTTTTTATAATACTGAAAACACAGCCTATTTTCAGCTAAAAACTGCCAGATTATTACTTGTCAAAGTCATAACTGAGAGAAATATTCCCATACATGTTTATTGCACTCAAAGATAAGTAAATTTACTCTTTGGTGTCTAAAAAGATTGATTTGACTAAACGGTTCAGTACCAGACTCATCCTTGCTCATTAGTTGGTGAGGCATGGCAGATACATGGTCTGATGCCTGAGGGATGACACACAGATGCATATCGCTATTAGGAGAGGGGCTTCCTAATTCCTCTGATCAATATTCCTAGCTTTTTAAGTGTTTCAAGGGATGTGACAGTTTGATTCTAAATTGATGTATTTATTTTAGTCTAAGATTTTTACAATAATGGTGGAAGCACCACTTTGTTTAGCCTTTTAAAGAAATATATATTTATGATTTTTTTTTAAAAAAAATGATGAGTTCTTATGGATTAGGAACATCCTCAATATGCACTTTAGAATACAGGTAACACTTCTTTACCTGTGTGGAAACTTTTCTAATGAAAGAAGACTACCCAGTCAAAACTATCAGTTGTAAACTGAAAGTAAATTAAAATAGCTGAGGAATAAGACAGATATTATAATAGAATTTGTGAGTGACCTTTAACTGAAATGGTTCTAGTAAGACCAGTTATAATTATTTAAAAACATGAAAAGAATTGTTTTTGTGGTTATTGGTAGCATGCATCCACTGGTGCGGATAAACTGTGGCCATGTGATTGCTTCTGGAAATTGGCAGCCAGGTGAATGAATGTCACGAGATAGTTAGCTCCAATATGTTCATGAAGATGACTAAATGTGTAAGTCAGCAAATAATGTGGAGCACATTATTGTACAGCTTGCTTTACACATTAGTGTTTCTTGAGTGTGGGTTTTTCAGTTATTGTGATACAAAAAACAAAATCTGTTTACACTGATGTTTAAGATTCTCAGTTACAGATAGCCAAATCTATTCTGTATTCTTTTGTATAAAAGCATTAAAATGGAGTTTATAAGTTGCTTAAGAATGGAGAATGAGAAGGGAATGGTAGATTGCAAACCATTATAGCCATGTAAAACAGTCTCCTATTTCCAAAAGTCTCTTTATAGAAAACTAGTTTTTACTATACCTGTTGGAAATGAACATGTTATCAATCAAGATCTGAGTTTCCAACAGAAATATATTATATATTAAATATATATTATATACATGTATATGTATAATTGTCTTACACCATCACAGAAGTTTATAAGCACTCCATTATCTACTGTCTGTGCACTGGAAACCCAACAACTCTGGTGGCATTATTTACTACATTGTAGTCAAAAAGCCAGGGTTGCAATTGACAGCCCAAATCAAAAGCACAGCAATAAGTACAGGTAAGGGCAGGAGAAAATCAATGTCCTGACTCAATAAGAAAGAAGAAATACATACCTTTCCTTTCCTATTCTTTCAAGCCATAACACTCTGGGTGGTGTCCATCAATCTTAGGGAGAACCCTCTATGTTTTCTCAAATTACTAACTTAAACCTTTTCTCAAAACACCATCATAGCTCTTACATGTTTCACCTAGCTATCTGAGCATCCTCTGTTCCTATCACACTGGTCCAGAAATTAAATATCACACAAATCAAGATTATTGCTTCATAATTTGAAAAACACATATGAGCTTTCCAGAGTGTTTGCATGATTTATAAAATTAAATTCAGGTCTTGGGAATTCTATCAAGCAATTTCTTTATAAAAATCATAATGCCCATTATTAAAGAATGTCCACATTTTACCATGAAGAATTTGAAATTGCTACATTTTTAGGTATATTAGTTACGTATTGACTATCTCCCCCAAAACTACTTGTTTCAGAAGTTCTGCTGGTTCTTCTGAAGATGACCTTATTTTAATTTAGGATATTTTAATAAGAAACACTATTAAACAGAGGAAATCCACAAATCTCAATTTAATGTAGTATTATAAATATTAAAAGAAAAAAAAGTTATACAGAGACTGACCCACTTCGACGATGACATGAGGAAGTCACTGTAGGAATATATAACTGAGAGAAAGTCAATGATTGCTTCTCAATTACAATGACTAGAAAAAGCAGAGTCATTCTGGCTCAGATCTTTCAGAAGGGCCAGGATAATTTCAGACTTTAAGTTTTAAGTTTCTACAACTTCAAAAGGATAAATTTCAGTTGTGTTAAAACATCCATGTTTTAGTACAGTGTTTCAGGCACCCCAGGGAACTGAAAAAAATATGTTGTAATTTACCACACTGAAGATTCAGATTTTACTTTTAAATTTATATGATTGTAAGCCATGCCATGAAGCTGAAATGACTAGTGATGTCTTTATAGCAAAGAGAAATTTCTCTGTGTTCTCAGAGCCCTTTGAGATGAGAAATTAAATCCCAAGCTGGACACTATTTCTGCAGCATACAGAGAAAGTGCCAGTGTCTATCACTCAATTATACTGCCCTGTGTAAACCTGTCATCATCTATCATAATGTCACCAAGTCAGCTAAGGTCTAGATCCCAGCTAAGGCAGATGAATTCTAGGCAACCACAGTAAATAAATTAAGTAAATATTTTTGCTATCAAATACTATGAATAACTAGAATTTTTATCTTTCAAGTTAATTGGTTACTCAATTAATTTAATTTCAACCTTGCTGTAGATTAATGCCATTTTTAACTTCCTTTTGTGAAATTATCTAATGTTCCTCAATCTCTGAATTTCAGTCAACTATGTAATTTATGAAGAATTGGCTATTTTAAATAATTATTAGAATTGCCAGGAGTCAAAAATTAAATGATCCACAGCTAGAAAATATGTGATCCAGGTGAAACTAAATGCACTATATATAACTCTTGCATAAACGACATTGATATGTCCATATTTTCTGTGTTTTTCTAGAGATGTCATAAAGGTTGGTGTTCTGCATTCTAAAACAGACTGACCCGTTGTAAAACCCTGCTTCAAGTTTCACCAGTTCTGTGCACTTATTCTCATAAAGACCTCAGTGAGCTTCAGTTTTCTACAGCCATGACATATGAGTAACACACAGCCTATAGTGTTTTTTCTAGTGGTGTTTTTCTGGGTTGCTATATTAGAACCATCTGAAATCTCTGAGGACTTTATTAGTCACTATGTAAGTTTATATTAAGTACTTAGATATATCTAGAATTCTGATATTTGGACATAATTATAGTTTCAATTTCCAAGAACAGTCCAGTGAAATAATTCCTATTTCTATCTTTTCTAAATCTAATGAAAATAGGTTGCATTTATTGACCTAATGTTATGTAACTCAGTTCCTTAATTTTTCAAATAAACATTCAGAACATGGTTTTTGATAGATTACTCAGTGGTTAAGATCTTGTTCTGTTCTGTCAAACTAGACTTAATACTCAATCAACAGAAGAGAATTCATGCCTAGTAATATAAGCCTTACCAACTTCCAGTCTCTGCAGATGTCACAAATCTTAGAGGAGCCCTTATTTCTTTCTGTCAGTTTCCTGAGTCAATGTCATTTCTAATTATTTCCTCTATTATTATACCCATAATCAAATATAACTCTTATTCCATATGAAAAAAGTTAATTTTGGCAACAGATGGAGACTACTACAGAGATACACAACAGTCAAATGAGCAATCCCAATTGACACATCTGCAATGCAACACTTGCACCTAAGGATCATAGAAGAGGATGTAAGCAAGGGCACCTCCTGCTCGATACTGTCCCCAGACAAGATAGAGAAAATGCACCCATGAAATTGTTGTCTTAACAAAACAGGCATGATGACAATTGTGACATGGAAACTTCATATGGTCTTATTCCAGGATGAAAAGTTACTCTCAGGTAATGGCTGCTGAGAGAGGAAGAAGTTTCTTCCAAGGACTAGCTGCTCCTTTATAGGTTGTTCAATGGATTTGGCATGTTGAATCCATACACAAATATACATGTATACTTATACTTGTATATCAAGAGTAGTTAAAGAAGACACCATGGATTTGGACAGAAGGTTGGTCAGAGGATGAGTTGGACAATGGTGGGGGGCATGCTGTGAATGATGTAGAAGCAGGGATCATATGTGAAGTTCTCACAAAAATAAAATTGAAAATGTAACAGAAACAATATAAAATTAGAAAAAAAAAGGAATCTGATACTGCTCTTGCAGAAGACTTAAGTGCTATTCCCAGAGTACCCACAGCACAGGCCAAGAACCACGTGGAATTCCAGCACCATAGACAGCACTACCCCCCATGTGTACCACATTTCTACAAAAAATGCAATTTCATAATGCAGTACAAGATGTTACAAATCTAAAAGTAAACTTTATTGTGAAAATAATTTAAGATAGAACAGTATCAAGTGAAATATTAAGTCTTGCTAGTGTAATTAAATTGCTACCAATGCATGGAAATACCTAAATGATTATAGGAATTTATTGGAAGGTTAATTCACAATACAGGAAACTCATGATACAGGAAATAGGGATTGAGGTATGGTCCAGCGCTATTCTCCAGAGACCTCTGCCCTGAGCCACACCAGCATCCAAGACCACGATGTAGTGAAGAGAGGACACGTATGTCATCCCAGGTCTTAAGGGGTCCCCGTTCTAGCCACGCCCCAGGAGGCAGTTACCTAGCAGTTACCTGCTGCCTCACTAGGGGTGGTGCTTCAAGGTAAGGCATAGACAACCACCCCTACATCTTGCCTCAGCTTGCAGAGCTTCCTTTGCATATAGACATTTTCACATACCATTCTTGACTCGCATCTCATCTTCCATTTCCGAAGTCTATGAAAATCACATGACACTATTATTTGTAATTGAATCCATCAAACTTTCACCCAAAGAGGGTCATATATGTTTGCTGATTTTATTCTAATTCTGATTAATTCTCCAAATATTTGCACAGATATCTCTAACTTTTCTTTTTTAAGTTAAGTATTTAATATCATCCATTCAGCTATTTTCCAGATAAGCAGGAATAGGACAATAAGCTTTTAAATTATATATATGTATATTGAGAATGAGTTTGAGAGTGAGTTTCTCTTTGTAGCCCTGACTATCCTGGCACTCTCTTTGTAGACAAGACAGGCCTTAAACTCATTTAAATTTGCCTGCTTCTGCCTTTCAAGTGCTGGGATTAAAGGTGTGTACAGTCCCCTCCCAGCTAAAGCAAGTTTTACTTATTAGCATAAAGCCTTTTATTTGGATAGCATTAAGTATTTACCTTTATACTGAGATTTCCCCTCTACACAATGCTGATACTAGGATGTCACTGTATTGTGGTTTCCTAGTTATTTTTAAGCCCCAGTTTCCTTATAGTGATAAAATTGACATTACTTTATAGACATCAAGGTACATTTTATATCCACATTTCTATCCTCAAAAAAGGCAAAGCCATACAAAATAACATATTAATTCACTAATAAAATTTACTTAGAATAAAAACATATAATATTGGTGAGTGGGTACATCTATACATACTTTAGATAGAGTAACTAATTTAACAGGCATCTTAAAGAAATCATGCCTAACATTTATCAATTGCCTAAGAATAGCTAAATTATGAGTCCTCACAGAAGTATATGTAAGATATGGGTGACAGATTTACTTATGGAATACCCTATATTATTCAACTAATGCCTATAAAATTTAAATGTTTGTTGACTATGGTGTTATCAAAATTATGACTAAGTTATGTTAAAATTTACTTCTCAATGATTTAACTCATGGATTTAATAACATCAAAAATTTGATTTTTGTGTAATTGTGTATTGTGTAATTGATTCATATTAGTTTTGACACATTAAAACAACACCAAGAATTGCAGAATTGATGAATTTATCATTAATCATTGTATGATATTTGTACAACTGCAATCACAAAAGATACTGTCTAGACAAAACAAGGCTGCTGATTATATTTATAAATTGAATCACATTCTGTTACAACAAAAAGTGCGAAAATGTTCTGCATTTAAATGTTTTTCTCTGCATAGAGATCTGCCCTGAATATGGTGTATGTGAGGTGTCTGTCTGTGTGTGTGTGTGTGTGTGTGTGTGTGTGTGTTTTACTTTGGTCAGATATCTATGTGATTATTATATCAACCCAATGTTTGTCCATCTCTTTAACAGATATACTACTTTGTTTGGGTGTTGATGTGGGAAGCAATGCATATGAGTTGACAGAAAATGTATGGGAATATCCATGTGTTTCTCTTGGTTTGACTATAAATCTAAAACTGCTCAAAGTCTAAATAAAATGCATTAAATTATTCACAAGAACAAATTTTTCAGTTACTAGGTGAATAATTACCACAGTCAAGAGACTGAATAGTTCCTTTGGTAGAATAATGGGGATCTGAGTTTGTTGATGCAACTCCCTGAAGTTTTTATGAAAACAAATGGTTTAATAATATAAATAATGTCTCTGGGCTGTCTAGCCTCTGGGTCCTGGCCCTCCAGGCAGCGACAGCGGTGGGCTCTCATTGCATGGGTTTTAAGCTGGACAACCATTAGGTTGACTTCTCCCATAATTTCTGTGCCACCCTTACCTCAGCATATCTTGAAAAAAAAAGTCAATGAATAGACTCTTAATTAAATTCTGCTATACTCGTACATCATTGCCTAGCCTAGATGTCATCCGAGAGGTTCCATCGAGCAACTGATGGAAACAGATGCAGAGACCCATAGCCAAACATCAGGTGGCTCTCAGGGAATTCTGTGGAAAAGAGAGAGGAAGGATTATGGGAGTCAGAGAGACCAAGGACACTACATGAAAATCTGCAGAATCAACTAGCCTGGTCTCTTTGCGACTCACAGAGACTGAACCCACAACCCAGAGGCCTTCAACGGACTAACCTAGGCCCTCTGCATATATGTTGCATAACTTGGTCTTCTTTGGGGGCTTCTAACACTGGGAGCAGGGGGCTGTCTCTGTCTCGGTTACCTGCTTTTGGGACCCTATTCCTCATACTGGGTTGCCTCATTCAGCCGCAATAGGAGAGGAGGTGCCTAGTCTTACTGCAACTTGCCATGCCTTGGCTGTCTGCTGCACATGGGAGGCCTGCCCTTTTAGAAGAGAAAGGAGAAGCACTTAGGGAGTAGCAAGAAGGAGGTTTGGGGGTGGAACTGGGAGGAGAAGAGGGAGGGAGGGGAAAATGTGATCAAGCTAGGGAAACTAATTAATAAAAGAAAAAAATTGCATACTGCAAATTCAGAATATCATCAAATCATAGTGGTATAGCTGAGAGGAAATATACCTACAAAACTGTTTTTTAAACATTTAGCAAAACAAACAATATTTACGAAAATGTTTTAGAAATTCTTAGAAAGTTCTTATCTTACTATGGAAGTTCAGATATATTACTATACAGTTAAATGTCTCGCCTTCCTTTTCATTAGTTCTAATTGCATATATGTATATGTACATAAATATTCCTTAATATAACCTTCTCAATCTGAAAAAATAAAATGAATGTTTTCTTACCAACAAAAATAATATAAGTAAGGACAACGTTAAACACTATATTGTTAAATAGCATTTTCACAAGATTTGATATTTATTCAATAAAGAGTAAAAATTCACTAAGATGATCTTAGAAGACATTAAACTAAATAGTCATTTTTTCTATAGCAAGAGGAAAAAATAGATTTTAGCTAAATTTTTCTAACATAAAAATATAGTAGTAATTATTAAAATGTATAATGCATGTGAAAATATAGTAATTTTGAAATTTTACAGGTTTTCCCAAGCACTATAGGTAACATCACAAGTACAAACAATATTTCATCCTAATCAAATGCAGGATCAAAGTCAATTTATAATAAATCACAAAATCACTATTTTTAAATTAATTTAGTGACATTTTTGAAGCAGAAAGAAGTGAAAAGTTTAGCTGCTTATAGCACATTCTTAAAAGATGACTTTGGGGGCTGAAGAGGTAGCTCAGTGGTTGGGAACACCGACTGCTCTTCCAGAGGATCCAGGTTCAATTCCCAGTACCCACATGGCAATTAACAACTGACTGTAACTCCAAGATCTGACACCCCCAAGACATATATGTAGGCAAAATACCAATGCACATAAAATAAGAATAAATAAATTTAAAAAAAATGACTTTTATGGTTGGAGAGATGGCTCAGGATTTAAGAGCACTGATTGCTCATCCAGAGGTCCTGAGTTCAATTCTCATCAACCATATGGTAACTCACAACCACCCATAATGAGATGTGGTGTTCTCTTCTGGCTTGCAAGGACACATGCAGGCAGAACAATGTATATATATAATAAATCTTTTAAAAAGTGGACTTTGATTAATCTTAACAAAGCCTGTTACACAATTATATAGCAGAATTTTTCTCGCATAATTAAGACTTTTCATAAATAAATTAAGGAAGGAAAACAAAGAAAATCCATAATCCTCACAGGTCATCATGTTATTTAGTTCATATTATTACCATTTATCATATTCACTAGAGGTGAGAAAAGTGGCAACCAAATTACATGGCTTTTTTGTTTAATCTAATCATCTGTAAGATAAAAATACATATTTAAAATGTGTAATAAGCTCCTAGAGTGTAACTAAGAACAATGGTAACACTGCTTTTATCTGAGAGGGAGGGTCTATGTGACTTTACAGGCCGACACCTACAGAGAAAAAATGTATACATGGAATGGGCTTTTTATTTGTTAGCCTCAGGTGTCTTAATAGGAGCATTGCTCACCTGTTGTAGGGTGACAGTGTGTGTGTGTGTGTGTGTGTGTGTGTGTGTAAGGAAGCTTCTCCAATAGCAGGTTTCCATACGTCTTTTTCAAAAACTGTTCAGTGTTCTTTATGTCACCCCGCATACTTTCTCCTCTACTTCACTCTTCTCTATTTCTCAACCCCGTTTGACACTTCCCATTCCAGTATTCCCTGTTTACTCTGAATACTAATGTACTTTTGAAGCAGTAGGAGCTAGGCAGACCATATACAGGAACACAGACAGGGAAAGGAGCTGCAAATAGATAATGAAGTTGGCAAACTTCAGGTCCAGGCTTCCTTTTCACCCTGCCCTGTCATTTCTATGGAGCCAGGGTTACTGAATGCAAACCACTCCCAGGCCCTCTATGCTGTGTAAGTTTGAAGACTTTACATTTTCTCTTCTGAAACACATAGCTAGGATAGCTGTGAGAAATTCAGTGAGACATAATTTATAGGATAACTTGGATTAGCTTCTGACATGTGATGAACTCACAGAAATATTAGTTAGGAAAATACAACCCTTGATTTCCAGAAGCATAACAAGGTAATAATGCACCCTCCTCTTCTAGAAATGGAAAACTAGACATATAAAGATGCAAGCACTCTCCTGTCACCCTAGGCACAATAACTTCTTACTTGCTTTATTTTAAAAAAATTAAATCCTATTTCTCTTTCATTTATAACAATTTTTATTTACAGTTTATTCTTGAATAGCTATACATATAAATATATATGTAGATATATGTATATATAAAACTATCCAATTATCATCTGTCATTGTAAAATCCTGTCAAATACACTGTTTGAAGATATTTTTTTGATTTAATTCTATTTTTAGATTAATTTTGGGGAATAAAGTCATTTCAATAGATTAAGTGTTTTTAATTGTAATTTCTCTATCAGAGGTATAAGTAACTCAAGGACTATACTTTTAATAAGATCTGAAAATCTAGTGGGGGTTGAGGGATTCCTAAATAGTTAAGAGTGGTCACTCCCCTTGTAGAAGACCTAAGCACAGTTCCCATCCCTCATGTTTGCAGGCCACAACTACTTCTGAGTCCAGCTCCAGGAGATCAAAGACTTCTAGCGCTACACGTACAAAGCACCCACATTTGCATGCCTACAGACAGACATAAATACATACACTTAATTAAAAAATATTTGTATTATTTTAATTAAATTATAATTTCATCATACCCCTTCCCCTTTCTCCCTCCAATTCTTGCATATAATACCTTTACCTGTTCTCTCTCAAATTCATTGCCTCTGGACTCTTTTTCTTTAATAATTATGACATGCATACAAGTATGTCAATGGTTTGTTAAATATATTAATATAATCTGTACAGTCTTTGCAATGCTTCTTGTATGGGCATGAATTCATGGAAGACCTCTTAGACAGTGGATAACAAATTGAGAGACTTTCCCTGGGGAAACCTATTTTCTCCACTCTGAGGATTCTTTGGTTGCCTATAGTTCTCTCTCTAGGGCTGGGGTCCCATGAGATTTCCCACTTCCACAACCAATACTTGAAACTTAACTGTAGCTGGATGCTTTTCTCTGTCCCACCCTGGTCCCATGGCCTCGAAGCCACCTTTAAAATAATCACTCAAAGGCTTAATATTAATTACAAACTGGCTGGGCAGTGGTGGCGCAGGCCTTTAATCCCAGCACTCAGAAGGCAGAGGCAAGCAGATCTCTTTGAGTTCGAGGCCAGCCTGGGCTACAGAGTGAGTACCAGGACAGGCACCAAAACTACACAGAGAACCCTCCCCCTCCAAAAAAAAAAAATACAAACTCTTTGGCCTATGGCTCAGGCTTATTACTAGCTAGTTCTTACATCTTAAATTAACCCATTTCTATTAATCTCTGTATTACCATGTGGCTGGTGGCTTACCTGTATTTTCACATCTTCCTTCTTGGATGGCTCTCTCTGGCTTCTCCTGAATCCACCCTTCCTCTTCTCAGAATTCTCCTAGTCTGCTCGCCCCACTTATACTTTCTGCTTGGCTACTGGTCAATCAGTGTTTTCTTAAACCAATTCAAGTGACAAATCTTTACAGTGTACAAGAGCATTATCCCACAGCACTTAACTAGGGATTAATGAGTTCATGTGTCTTAGAGGAGATTATATGATGGTCACCTTCCTAAACCAGCAAAATTTCTAATTCAATTTTAAATATTTATCTTTATACCCAAATATAAGTGTAACACTTAGCCTTCAACAAAGAAACTTAACATTGCAACAGATTAAGATCATTACAGAAACCCATAACTAATTAAAATACAGAGCACAAGTGATTCTGTAGAGCCCAACTTGTATCCAGAGAAAACACAACTGTACCTAAGGCTTGGGGAATAACTAAGCCTTCTCAATATCATTTTTACTGGAAACATTCTCAGAGTAGATTTTCCACTTGAAGCTGAACAGCATAGCATAACAGAGATTTTTGCTGTTCATGTTTTCTTACTTTAGTCCAAAATTTTAGATTTTCTTGAGAATGTATCACAAGACCCAGGAATAAGACAAAGCCACTTGCAAAGGTTTGAGAACTAAAAAATAAATATGAGATAAAGTAAGTGGGAGTGCTTCATAAAAGTTGCTTAAAATTATCATGTAGCTTCATAGGATTCAAAATGAAGTAAAGTACCAACTAGAATCTTTCTAATTGAAGAGCATGAAGTCAGCCATTGTGGCATCTAGTAATCATAATTCTGTTACATATATGTCTTAGAACAAATTCAACAGATGTGTAAGATAGTATATTTTTTCTCAGAATTATAATATTGTATATTTTAATAATATGTAAAAAGCCATAGTAATTAACTTTCATCTATCGCATTGTCATTGTAAAAATGACAGTAATTTCAGTGATTACAAATAATCCTACATATAGAGACTATTTTTTTCATGGTTTTACAAAACTTACTATTATAAGTACTTTAATAAAAGATAAAATTTTCAGTCCTTGAAGATCCCCAAGTTACATCTATCAAAACAATTAATTATTGAAGAATTCAAGAATGTAGTAACATTTATATATGGTTCATGTTCTACATATTTATATGATGCTTAGTTTAAGAGAATATCTGGAAATTAAATTCAACAAGCAATTGAAGGAAACACAAGTATAATTTAAATTTACTTTCTCCACTGAAATCAAGAGGTTGACACGTGACTGAGCCATCGTCCTACTCCGCTCAAGCCAGCTGCGTTTCTGGGTCACACTATTTTCAGCTGCCTTAATTGGCAATTTTAGTGAATACCTCAGATGTTGTAAGATTAATGGAACCCCGACAAGCAGATTTTGTATTGTTCAAACTGCAAATACCCTATGGAACACAGCAAATACTGATGAGTAACTTGAGTGGTAATAGGAAGACAATATGGTGTATGTCAGGATATCTTAACAAGTTAAGAACAGGGTCTACCGAGGTGGATGTGCAGTTAACAACACTGTCTACTCTTCCTGAGGACCCTGAGTCAGATCCCTAGTGCGAACATGGTATCTTCTAAGCCTCTGTAACAGTAGTTCCAGAAATCCAGTGCCCTCTTCTGGCCTCTGCTGGTATCAAGCATGCATTTAGTGTACAGACATATATGAGCTTGAAAAATTCCATAATAAATTAGACCACTTAAAATAATTTTAAGATAGTCATAGCCAATTGTTGCTGTAGAACATTGTTCTATATGCTGTGAATGTGTGTTGCTCTGATTGGTTGATAAATAAAATACTGATTGTCCAGTAGCCAGGCAGGAAGTATAGGGAAGATAAGCGGACAAGGAGAATTCCGGGAAGAGGAAGAGCTGAGTCAGGAGTCACCAGCCAGACACAGAGGAAGCAAGATGACAAGGCAGAACTGAGAAAAGGTACCAAGCCACATGGCTAAACATAGATAGGAATTATGGGTTAATTTAAGTGTAAGAGGTAGTCAGTAATAAGCCTGAGCTAATGGCCATACAGGTCATAATTAATATAATCCTCTATGTGTTCATTTGGGTATGATCAGCTGTGGACTATGTGGGACACAGGAAAACTTCCAACTACAAGTTGGTTACTACAGTATTTGAAAAATGAAGAATACCCTTATAAGCCCCATTGTGTTCTTTGACTGTGAATGCTTTTATTTCAGCTTAAGGGAGTGTCATTTACTATACTAGTTGACATTAACTATGAAGTACTGCAAGCTTTGTTTTTTTTCATACATAAAATAGGAATTGATAACTCTTTTAGTCAGCAATTGGAAAGAAATTACTTTCTATATAATATATGAAATATTCAGAGTAGTGAATGTGGTGTCATGAAAACGTATCTTTACTATATAATATCAAAGCCAATAAACTGACATTTTTTTATTTTTTAAAGACAACTTGCAATAATTTAAGCTAATTTTTATAAAAATTACTATAAAGAAAATTTTCTAATATGAGTACAATCTATTGTGAATATTTAAAAATTTACCCTTTCGAGAATATAATGCTTGGCTAGAGAGATGTCTCAGCACTTAAGGGCACTAGTTATTCTTGCACAGGACCCAGGTCAGATTCCTAGTACCTCCATGGAAGTTTTTCAACTATCTGTAATTCGAATGATAGGGTGTATTACCCCCTCATCTGTCCTCAGGACACAAGAAATAATATTGTGCTCAAACATACATATATAACACATTAATACACACTAAATAAATAAATAGCATTAAAGTATAATATTGATTTAAAAACATAATAACAAAAATAGATCATCTTTTAGGAACTGCAATGATTATTTTATAGATTGTGGCTGTTGACTTCTAATTTAATTCACTTCTCAACAAAGTTGCTATAGCTGCTTCTTTAGATGTATAATATTTAATCATTAAGTTATTTTAGGACATGTATTACTCAGTTTTAGAGACTGGAAGATCGAGTTGGGCATTCATGGAAAAATCTCATTTTTCTTATCAAAATGTACACTAAATCTAAACATTTAAGTGTTTGCTAATATTAAGAGTACCAAATCTATATTTACAGTAGTAGTTATTGAAAAAATAAATTTAAAGAGTACTTAATTATAATAATATGAAGAAAAACTTGTAAAATTATTATTATGCATTACTCATTCTTAAAATTTAGTTTGGTTCTCAAAAAAAAAGAACAGTATCTAATAAACTGGTACACTCTTTCCTAAATGTTCAGAGTAAAACTAGTATAATGAATCCCATGCAAGAATCAACAATTTTCAGTGATTGTGGAGGATTTTTACTGCTTCAAATGGATGATTGTTATACAAGCAATTTCACAGAACATGTGAAATTTAAGTCATTGGAAACATTCCTAGCTGACACTTTTACTTTTCAGAAATAGCCTTAATGTACCTCCATTACCTGTAGATGAGTCACAAATCCAAATGTGTTAGGTAAGTAGATAAGTATAAAGGGTAGGAAGCCTCCCAAAGAACTCTTGCTCTCCTCTGTGCAGTCTATTCCAGATTAACCTAAGCATAACAATTACAATTTTTTAATTTTATAATTTGATTTAATTTTTTAAAAAAAATTAAAAAAAAAATTAAAAATGTAATGTATATTTAAAAAACAATTACAATCTTATCAATTTTACAGTTTATGTATTAAAACAGACATCATGATCAAATATAAGATATTCATGAATATATTCAAAGCTTACCATATGAAAGCTTCATAAGCTAATTAAACTATAGTGTTATAAAGGGATAAGGGGAGATTAGAGCATGATGATAAAAGAGGTGGGCTTGGAAGCACATGGTACTGGAGGAAATATGGATAGTGGTAATAAATGTCAAAGCCTTCTGAAAAGCCACATGAAAACCTACTGTGGTAGAAATTTCCTAGACTTGTAAAGGAGTTACCATATAATGAACATGACAATTCCCCTGCTACCCAATACCAGATATGGATAACATCTATTTGAATTGTTGGCCAAAGGGGTTCTATAGATCATTCCTTCCAAACATCACAAAGCAGTTCCAGGCTATTGATGTTCCTGCGATGGTAAGACTCTGTTTTTGAAGTCAGTGAATT
>CABHPR010151922.1:0-22448 GCA_902168415.1 Peromyscus melanophrys | reverse complement strand
TGGTGGTGGTGGTGGTGGTGGTGGTGGTGGTGGTGGTGGTGGTGGTGCATGCCTTTAATCCCAGCACGCAGGAGGCAGAGGCAAGAGGATCTCTGTAAATTCAAAGGCCAGCCTGATCTACAGAGCTAGTTCCAGGCGAACCAGAGCTACACAGAGAAACCCTGTCTTAAAAAACCAAAATAAATAAAATAAAAAGTTTAATTTATTAAATTAAATTATTATTTAAATTATTAATGTCCCCAGGTCCACCCTCCAGATCTCAACCTAAAGCTAATAGTTTGATCATGGGCCTTCCCAACCCTTTTCTTTCTTTTTTTTTTCCAGGGCTGAGGACCGAACCCAGGGCCTTGCGCTTGCTAGGCAAGCGCTCTACCACTGAGCTAAATCCCCAACCCTTTTCTATGCACTGCATTTAAGTATTTTGGTTTTTTGGGTTTTTCAAGACAGAATTTCTCTGTCTTGTAGCGCTGGCTGTCCTTGAACTCACTCTGTAGACTAGGCTGGCCTTGAGCTCAGAGAGATCCTCCTGCCTCTGACTCCCAAGTGCTGGGATTAAAGGCGTGCGCCACCGCCGCCCCTGTTCAGCTCATTTTACTTCTAGTGTTTACTTCTAGGTGAAGAGGACACCAGACTCCTTGGAACTGGAGTTACAAGTGTTTGTGAGCTACGATGTCAGTGCTGGGAACCAAATCAAAAAATTCTGAAAGAGCAGCTAAGACTTAACCACTGAGCCATCTCTCCAGCCACAGTGTGTATGACTGTTTAACCTGCATACATGTGTGTGTACCAAGTGCCTGTCTGGTGCCCATGGAGGTCAGAAGACAGCATCAGATCCCATGAAGCTGTTACTACAGATGGTTGTGAGCCACCATGTAGATGCTGAGAACTGAACTTAGGAGCAATAAGTGCTTTTTAATCACAGAGTCACTGCTACAGTCCCTTCATTTTATTTAATTTTTTTGTTGTTGTTGTTTTGTTCTTTTTTGTTTTTCGGGACAGGATTTCTCTGTGTAGCTTTGCGCCTTTCCTGGAACTCGCTTTGTAGACCAGGCTGGTCCCGAACTCAGAGATCCGCCTGGCTCTGCCTCCCAAGTGCTGGGATTAAAGGCGTGCGCCACCACCGCCCATCTTATTTAATTTTTTTATGTACATGAACACCTTGCCTGCATGTATGTCTATGTATCACATGCATGTAGTGACCACAGAAGCCAAAAGAGGGTATCAGATGGTTGTATGTGGGTACTGGGAACCAAACACAGATCCTCTGAAAGAACAATCATTGCACTTAACCACTGAGCCATCTCTCCAGCTCCTCTGGGCTTTACATTTAGATGCATCTATAGACATTATCTTCCCTTAAGGGAGTAGGCAGAGACTATGCAATTTTTTGGTTTTTTTGTTTGTATTTTTTTTTTTGTTTTGGTTTTTTTCGAGACAGGGTTTCTCTGTGTAGTTTTGGTGCCTGCCCTGGCTCTTGCTCTGTAGACCAGACTGGCCTTGAACTCACAGAGATCTACCTGGCTCTGCCTCCTGAGTGCTGGGATTAAAGGCATGCTGCACCACCACCACCACCACCACCACCACCACCACCGCCATCACCACCACCATCACCACCACCATCACCACCACCATCACCCGGCTTGCAATTTTTAAAGAATGGTATCATGGGCTAGAGAAGCAGTACCCTGGCTGCTCTTCCAGAGGTCTTGAATTCAATTCCCAGCAAATTCATGGTGGCTCACAACCATCTGTCCATCTATATATAATAAGATCTGATGTCATCTTCTGTTATGCAGGTATACATGCAGAAAATTCATACATAAAATATAAATAAACTTTTAAAATCGATATCATCTTACATGTTACAACCTGAATTTTTGTTTTTGTTTTTGTTTTTTTTTTTGATTTTTCGAGACAGGGTTTCTCCATGTAACAGTCCTAACTGTCCTAGAACTTGCTTTGTAGACCAGGCTGGCCTCAAACTCATAGAGATCTGCCTACCTCTGCCTCTCAAGTGCTGAGATTAAAGGCGTGTGCCACCACCTGGCTCTTTTTAGATTTTATTTCATGTATGACTGTTTTGCCTACATGAATACATGTGTGCCTAGTTCCTGAGGAAGTCAGAAGGTGGCATCAGATCCCCTGGAACTAGAGTTATAAATGGTTGTGTGTCACCACATGGGTGCTGAAAACCAAATGTCCTCTGCAGGAGCAGGAGTGCTCTTAACTGCTGAGCCATCTCTCCAGCCCTACCTTTATATTTTACTGTTAGTCGTTTTTCAGACAGAATCTCTATGTAGCCCAGGCTGGCCTACAGGGATCCTTACAATCCTCCTGCCCCTGCCTCCCAGAGTGCTGGGATTTACAAGCCCATGCCACCACCTGACTTCTATTGAATTTTAAAGTCTTTCTCTGTATCTCAACTTTTTGCATTTGTATGTATGTATACAATGTGTATGGACAAGGCTGTGTATGTGCACCTTCACATGTGTGAATGTAGGGTATGCATGCCATACACGTGTGCAGAGGACAACCTCAGGTGTTGGTCCTCATCTCCTACCTTGACTCAGGCTAGTTGGTCCTTAAGCTACCAGGGTTCTCCTGTCCCTACCTCCGTGTCCCCAGTGGATTATAGACACAAGTTCTACCCAGAAGCTTTTACATCAGTTCTGGGGATTTGAACTCATGTCCTCACAGTTATATGGCAAGCATTTTTACCCTCCGAGCAATCTCCCTGGCCCACTGTCTCTAATCTTCCATTACATTAACTCCTCCTACAGTCTGGGCCATTAGGCTGTTCTTGACTCATACTGCAGACAACGAGGCAATGGACACTGCTGGGCATGCAGAGTGGTCTCTCGGAATGACCCGAGGAGTCAGGATGCACTAAGTCACATGGCTCTGCAGGAGCTGAGCGCTTGCTTCACCAATCTCACTAGTCCTAGATAGTCAAGGTCTTTGTGCTCTTTTCATTCACACTTCCCTAACTGTCAGGAAGACGCAGCATCTTTTTGGTTGTTGTTCTGTTTTTCAAGACAGGGTTTCTCTATGTAGTCCTGGCTGTCCTAGAACTCACTTCAGTGACCTAGACCAGGCTGGCCTCGAACTCAGAGATTTACCTGCCTCTGCCTCCCAAGTGCAAGGACTGAAGGTGTGGGCCACCATCACCACCTGGCTAAGACTCAGCCTCTTAGACACCAACAGCCATTTGGATTTCCTCTGATGACTACTGCTTCTCCCTGCTCATTTTCTCACTCACTGCATTTCTATGACTGCCCCCAGTCTGCTGCTTTTCTTTTTTTCGGAGCTGAGGACCAAACCCAGGGCCTTCACTGAGCTAAATCCCCAACCCCAACCCCCCCCACTCTGCTTCTTGACATGCAAACAAAGCATTCTTTGAAGGAGGCTTACACTCTTGTTCCTTCTAATTTCCCAGGTCCCCTGATGCCATTTTCTAAGGACCCAGGTACTGACAAGGGATAGCAGTGGGCACCGGGGAGGCTCATGGAGGAGGATGGAACATTCAAGGGCAGACTGGACACACAGCGAGACTGTCACTCGAAAGGAAAGGAAAGACAGTCCTACAGCTGTTGCAATCAGGCATGCCACCCAGGCTCCTGCCCCACCTACACTCCCCAAACTTCCCACTCTATGAACCTCCCATATTCCAGGCGGCATTCTCTCACTTTATAGCTGAGGGTGGAGTGGGGTGGGGACAAGCAAAGGACCTGAGGCCACACAGCTGCAAGGGGCAGAGTTGGGCCTGAAGTGGACCCAGACTCCAAAGCCAGAGCAGCAGTCCAAACACTGAGCACTTGCCTTCGTGGTCAGCACTGAGCCCCACAGAACAGAGCAGACATGCTGTGAGTAGGAACTCAGGTCGACGAGCATTCTTGTCCAGTAAGAGTCAGGATCCAGGATGATAGAGGTGAAGTCATAAAAGGAGAAAAGCCTGGTGTGCACCCCTGAAGTCCTAACAATCAGGAGGCGAGGGCAAGCATTGAACTGAAAGCCAGGGGTGAGAGAGACGACTCAAAGGCTCAGAGTGCTCGCTGCTCCTCCAGAGGACTGAATTTGAATTCCAGCTCCCCTGTGATGACTCACAACTGCCTGTAAAATCCAATTCCAGGGGATCCTAGGCCTCTAGCCTTTGGCCTTCTAGGGTACCTGCACTCATATGCATACACACACATACACACAAATTTTAAATAGTAAATCTTAAAAAAAAAAAAAATTGAAGGTCAGGGGCTGGACAGATGGCTTGGAAGTTAAGAGCATTTGTTGTTCTTGCTGAAGACCTGGGTTCAGTTCCCAGAATGCACACGGCACCTCTAAACTATCCTTAACTCCAGGTCCAGTCAATCTGATGCCTTTCTTCTGGGCTTTGCAGGTACCAGGCATGTATGTACGTACATACATACATGCAGACAAGACACTAATACACAATATATATATATATATATATATATATTTTTTTTTAAAAGATGTTTGTGAGACAAGTCTCTCTGTGTAGCCCTACTGTCCTGGAACTCACTCTACAGACCATGCTGGCCTTAAACTTAGAGATCTACCTACCTCCCAAGTGTTGGGATTAAAGGCGTGTGCCACCACTGCCTGGCAAAATAAATTTGTTTAGGGCGAAATAAATTTGTTTAGAAAAGAAAATTGAAAGCTAGCCTACGTTACACAGAGAGCTAAGTCTACATAAGAACCATTCAAAGTAAAACCAGAACCAAGGACTTGGCTTGTCATCCTAGCATTTAAGACAGAAACACAAAGTTCAGAAATTCAAGGTTATACTTCAGCTACCCATAAGACCCTGCCTCAAACCCAAAACCAAATAAAAGCTGAGGGTAGTGGCACCCACTTGTAATCAGGAGTTCAAGGCTAGCCTGGGTCTACACTATAAATTCCAGGCTAGCAAGGACTACTGAGTGAACACTTGTATAAGGCCACACCCTCCAGGAAAAGCAGCAGCAGCTACAATTTACCAGACACTTGTCTCATGCCAGGAAGGACATCAGTCTGCATCCATAAATTCTCTCATCTTTGCACAATCCCAAGAGAAGGATGTTCTCCCCATGTCAGAGAAGAAAAACTGAGGTATGAATTACCTGCCTGAGATCACCAAGCCAGAAATTAAACAAGTATAACTATTTTAGAGAAGAATATGGCTATAACTAGAAGCATTAGTAGAAACATATTCTAGACTTTTCATTTATTTACTTTTATTTGTTTATTTGAGACAGATTCTCATTGTGTAGCTGGGAAATCACTGTGGGGCAATCCTCCTGCCTCCACCTCTCAGGCCTCTGCTACCATACTCATTCAGAAACTTTCAAGCACACAGACATCAATACAATTCAAGTGTCCATCAACAGAAGGGATCTGCTACAATATAGAATATAGCAGCAAAAATCCCTATTAGGCCCGAAGAGGAAAGGGATGTCATAAAAGTATTGGTCAGACATGGTGGCGGACACCTGCAATCCCAGCACCTGAGAAGCTGAAGCAGGACTGTTTTGGGGGGTTTGAGAGGCAGAGGCAAGAGGATTCAAAGCTCCAGGCAAGCCTGGGCTATATATAGAATGAGACTCTTGTTTCAACATGGTGTACAAACACACATTCAGGCAAAACACCCATACACATAAAGGAAAATAAAAATAAAAACAAAAAGAGTTTCCCTCTGAGGAGAAGATTGCATCACAAATGGAGACACAAGGGACTTGACATTGAAAGTTGGACAGGGAGTATAGCATTTTTTATTAGTTATTACGTGTGCCTGTGTGTGAGTGAGAGTGTGTGTGTGCGTGTGTGTGAAACGAAACAGAAACAGTCTTCTCAGGAATGTTCGCTGGGCTGGGAATGTAACTCAGTACAGAGCTCCTGTCTAACACTCATGTCTCCACTGCTGCACTCCCCAGAACCCTGGGAGAACGTGGATATTTGCTAACACAGCAGTATTCCTAATTCCAAGGTTCAGAGTCACCTCTATTGAGAGTCACTGAAGAACGAGTGTGCACACAATGCACAATCAGACACCCATCATTAGTGTTGTGGGGATGGTGGGGGGTGGTCTCTGCCATTTGGGACAGCATGGCTAACCCTGGGGACCACAATATTAAATGAAATAAGGCAGACACAGACAGACAAAGGCAACATCACCTCATTCATATATAGAATCTGCAAAAGTCAAACACAGGAGCAGAGAAGGGCAGTGACCAGATGGAGGAGGTACAGTGGTCACAGGGCTGGAGAGGTGGCTCAACAGTTAAGAGTGCACACTGCTCTTGCTTAGGACCTGAGTTCAGTTCCCAGCACCTACACAGCAGCTCACAAACTGCCGTCACTCCATCTCTAAGGGAGGCGATGCCCTCTTCTGGTCTCTGCAGGCGCGCACGCGCGCGCGCGCGCGCGCGCACACACACACACACACACACACACACACACACACACACAGAGTAAATCTTTAAAAAAATGTTTTCCAGCTACAAAATAGTTAAGTTTAAGAGACCCATCATACAACATAATGACTCTGGTTAATAACATATTAGCGGGCTGGAGAGGTGGCTCAGAGGTTAAGAGCACTGGCTGCTCTTCCAAAGGTCCTGAGTTCAAGTCCCAGCAACCACATGGTGGCTCCCAACCATCTGTAATGAGATCTGGTGCCCTCTTCTGGCCTGCAGGTATACATGCAGGGAGAACACTGATATACAATGAATAAATAAATCTTTAAAAAAAAAAAAAATAACATATTAGAAAAAAATTGTTGAAAGTAGCTTTTAAGTGTTATTACCACACATGTGAAATGTTATGTCCTACACACATTAATTGTCTTTGATTCCATAAAGTATACCTATCACAAAACAGTATGCCGGGGTCAGGTATGGCAGCTCAGGCCTGGAATCCCAGCATGCAGGAAGAATAGGTAGTATGGCAATCCCAAGTCCCAGGCCAGCTACAAAATGAGACACCCATCTCCACCCAAAAGACTACTGCCCTACTGTCTCCCTCCTGTTCAAGTCCATATTCAAGGCCTGGCCGCAGTGGCACACACTTTTAGTCCCAGCACTCAGGTGGCAGAGGCAGAGAGAGGAGGATCTCCGTGAGTTCAAGATCAGCCTGGTCTACGAAAGAGTTCCAGGAACATCAGAGCCAAGCGTGGAGGCTCGCACATCTTTCCCAGCCCTTGGGAGGTGGACACAGGAGGATCAAGAGTTCAGACTGATTGCAGTTAGAGAGCAGCGTGGGCTATGTGAGCCCCTCTCAGAATAAAATAAGGAAGGGCCCTGAAATACGGCTCAGCAGGTGAGGGTGCTCAGAATGACTATGTGACCCAGTGACCCGAGTCTGACTCCTGGAGCCCACATAAAGGTAGAAGAACCAACTCCACAAAATTATCCTCTGACCTCCAGGTTTGCGGTGGTGTGCAAGTACATAGCCATGCACACACACGCATGCACACACAAAATATCTATTTTTCTGTGGCACTATGGATTAAACCTGGAGGGCTCCGTGGGAGAGGCCAGGCCTCCAACACTGAGCAACATCCCCAGCTTTTTTCCCTCCTATTTTGTTCTCTGCCACCCCAACCCCACCCCATCCCTTTTTTGTCTGTTTATTTGTTTGTTTTTAGAAACAGGGTTTCTCTGTATATCCCTGGCTGTCCTGGAACTTGCTCTGTAGACCAGGGTGGCTTTAAACTCTGAGATCTGCCTGCCTCTGCCTCCCATGTGCTGGGACTAAAGGTGTGCACCACCATACCTGGCGTGCTCTGCCCTTTTGAAATGTTCATTTGTACCTTGGTCTCACTATGTAGCCCAAGTGACACCACCCAATTTTTGGACACCAGCCAATACTCATTTTTCCACCTGACGTCAACTGCAGTCTGAGGCAGGTGTAGTACCCCATCTTTAACTCCAGCATTTTGAAGACTGTGAGCTTGTGATTCAAGGGAAAAAGAGAGGAGGGAGGAGAGAGAAAAAAAAGAAGAAGAGGGGGACAGAAAACATCAGGTCTAGGACTTTCCCTTCCCTTCTCCCAGAATGCCCTCTGTCTGCTGAGGTCCTTCTGCTGATGGGCTTGGCTTCAAGACCAGTTGTGACAGTAGCAAACACTTCTGTCAATGACTCCCCTGGTCCTTTCAGGCCAGGCCTTCCGGAGTTGTTTACAGACAACCAAGCAGGATTCCAAGACTGGGCAGGGAGGAGAGAAGTGCACAGAAACCACGCCAGGTCAGGTACTCACCTCTTTGCAGTGCTGTTCCCTCAGCAGATCTCGGAGGGTGCGGTTGGTCTCCTCAAAGGTGCTCAGCTTCTGCAGGAGAAGTTCCTTCTGCCTCGTCAAGGTGTTGATGTCGGTGCAAGTCATCTGTTTCTCCTGGAGGAGAAGCATGTGTTAACAGCGTAGGGGGAGGCAGGCCCATGCATGTGTTACACAGCAGGGGAGACAGGCCCATGAGTGCTTCAAGAGGTGGAGGTGCCAGGAAGCCCAGACAAGAGGAGCTGGGCCACAGGGGTCAAGGGCAGGTCTCCTGGAAGTGGGCCTGGGCAGTGGGGAGGGGAGAGGAAGGGGAGTGCTCAGTGTATGGTGCAGGAGGCAAGAGAGAGGGCGGCAACATCTGGTGGCTGACACTTGCAGGAATCAACCACATGCCTTGACTCACTGTGATCCCAAGTGGCCCATGATTTAGTCTCTTCAGATGCTCTGATCAACAGAGGTCATCTTCAAGGACCAAGGCCCAGGAAGTGAGAGTGGGGGGATTGGGACTGAACAGTTAGGTGTGCCCTCCCCCAGCCTGGGATGTCATAAAGTCAGCCTGATGACTGCGTAAAGCCCCCACCCCACCCCCACCCACCCCGTCCTGGGGCTCCACCTACGGTTTTTAGTTTCCCGATGGTATCCTTCAAGGCCATGACTTGCTTGGCAGCAGCTGCTCCGTCCATTTCAGCCTCTACCAATTTGGACATGAGGCACTCCTTCTCCTGCTGGAGGTGTTTCTTCTGAAGCCTGGGGCCAGAAAAACAGGGTTCCTGAGCGATGGCAAGGCCCAGCCTGCCCAGAGCTCTGAAGCCCACCTCACAATGGCCTGAGAGACTCCCCTTCTGCCAGGAAACAATGGGGAAGGTTTGCAGGGAGCCATCCCTGCCCAGGTGGCCTTCTAGAAGTAAGACCCAGAGTCATACTTGCTTCAGTATTAAAACAGAGCCTCTAGCAGAGATATCATGGCATAACCAATGACCTTGACTATCTCAAGACTGTCTCCATGTTCTTGAGCTCACTCATCTCTTCTCTCTGTCACTCTGGTTGTCTGAGGCTGGCTCTCATGTAGCTGGCCTTCAATTCCCAATCCTGGATCTACCTTCTGGTGTTGGGACTACAGGCATGTGCCCCCATGCCTGGTCACTGCTCAGCTTTTAAAAGTGTTCTCTACATCCTCAAAGTGCTACCCAACAGGCTAGGGGGGTGGGGCTCAAGGGTAAGGCATTGAGCATGCTCAGGCTTTGGATTCTCTATCTGCAACTGGAAAGAAAGATCCCACCTCTACAGCCTGCCATCTCTGAGGCATTTTGGCCTCTGCAGCAGCCAGTCTTGACCTCCTTCCTACTGCTTGAGATAAACCATGCCCACCCTCGGTCTCCCCATTAAAGGTTCCCAGCGGTTCATCTTCTAATGCCTTCCTGCCTAACTCCACAGTCCTGTCTCCCCCAACCCCTATTTAAAGGAGTTCTCTGGCTACTACCCACAACACCACACTGGGTCCTCATTTGTTCCCAAGGAAAGCTGTGTGCTATACTGAGCAGGACCCCCACAGGCACTAGCAGGGCTGCCTCCCTCCACCGTCTTCCTCTGGGCTGGCAGGAAGGAGTCAACCCAGAAGCAGTGCGGCCCGCCCAGCCAGGCTCCCTTACATGGTGAAGTCCTTCTCCTCTTTGATGCGCTCGATGTTGTGTCTGAGCACTGTGTTTTCATGCTCCGTCTCTGCCAGCTCATGAGCAACCTCCTCCAGCTCTTCCTTCCGCTCCTCTAGGAACCTTTTGGCCATTTGACGTTCGCCTTTCTGCATCTTGACCTTGGAAAGGGGACACAGGAAAGGGCCAATGAAGGGATGGCTCTTCCCTGAGGCCACATTGCTACATCTAACCCTTCTAAGAAGTATGATGGGGCTCTGTGCCTGAGGCCTTCTGGGCATTGTCTCAGTGAACAGTTACACAAATACTGACTCTCCTCTGGACCTACACTCCACCCAGTTTATACATGAAGAACCCAAGTACAAAGAAAATGAGTGATGTGTGCTGGCCAGGGGTGGGGCCAGACAGCAACAGTAGTACAGTTGGCATGCCACTGGTGGAAAGATGTCACAAAAAAAGGACTGGGCTATGGAGCTAAGAGGGCCTGTTTGTCAGAGAAGTCGGCTCTCAGTTCTCCAGGAAGGTCTCAGGACCTCCGAGAAGTAGAAGATGAAAAACACAGGCACCTCAGCAATAAGGACCTGACTCTTAATGCCAGCCCCACCTGTTTCCTGGTTGGGGGTCCTTGCATGGCAGGGGGTGTTTCCAGCTCCCCTCCCTCCTCCCAGGCTTCACCACCACAAGTGAAGACAGGCTTCCCCTGTCTCCTCTGCTCTTATTCAGCTTTTCTAAGCAGCGAAGGCTGTGCTGTTTTAAAGGCACTCCATCTGGGGAGAATCCACACTCCCATAACTGCAGTCCTCAGAAGGCAGAAGAGGACAGCCCATGGCAGGGCTGCATAGTGAGACTGCCTCCGAACGAACAAACAAACAAACAAACAAACAAACAAACGAGGGGCTAACCCCGCCGGCTCCTGACTACAATAAGCACATCTGGGAAATTCTCTCCCAGTATGGAGGAAATGCAAGCTGCCCGGTGACCTCTCCACACAGATGTCCTGGGAAGGCCTGCTGAGGGGACAGGAGACCCACGGAGAGGCAGCGGCCTGAGGGAAGCGTCCTCAGGCTAACGTCCTGCTTGTTGTGGGGGCGCTGGCCTGCAGCCCCGGCCTCACCTCAGACTTGAGACAACCGACCGCGTTCATTAGACTGTCAATCTTCTTATCGTAGTGGTTCATCTTACAGTGGCCCGAGTCGTCGTCCTCCGTGGACAGGTCGCTCAGTCGCATCACCGAGACCAGCTTTTCGGAAGACGGTGGTGTGATCTCCAGACAGTGAGGTGGAGTCTGATGCACAGGAGGGAGACACACACAAGTGGCCGAGATCAAGTCTCTGACGGAATTCCACGGTGATTATGTGTGCACGGGAGGCTTGCTGCTGCCCAGGGGGCAGAGCCAACACAAGCTGAGGGCCAACCCCAGAGAGCCCGCCCGGGAACCAACCGCTCCAGACCCTCCTGAGGGGAGCATCACCTACCCAAGTCTAAATGATGCCTTTGAAGAATTTCTAACATTGAAGAAAAGGCATGGGTTAGAATGTTCATTTATAAAGAAAACAGGTTTGGGTGCTGTGTGCCTGAATAGTCCCAGCTACCTGGGAGACTGAGACTTCTGGGAAGATCACCTGAGCCTAAGAGTGCAAGACCAGACCGGGTAACATAAAGAGGCACTCTACCTTTGAGAGAGAGACAGAGAGACAGAGAGACAGAGAGACAGAGAGACAGAGAGACAGAGAGAGGTGGTGGTGGTGCACATGTCTTCAATCCCAGGACTCAGGAGGCAGAGGCAGGCAGATCTCTGAGTTTTAGGCCAACCTGGTCTACAGAGCAAGTTTTCCAGGACAGCCAGGGCTACACAGAGAAACCTTGTTTCCCAAATTCCAAGGGATGTGTTGCATCTCTTCTGGCTTTCCAAGACATACATATGCTGCTTTACATACACAGGCAGAATATCCATAAAATAAAACTTCAAGAATAATGGGGCTAGAGAGATGGCTCCACAGTTAAGAGTGTGTACAATCTTGCAGAGAACCAGAATTCTGCTCCCAGCACAGCAGGGGTTTCCCAACTGCCTGTAACTCCCATTCCAGGGAACCTGATGAACTCTTTTGGTCTCCATGAACACACACACTCAAATGTATATACTCTGTAATCCCAGCACTCAGGAGGCAGAGGCAGGGGGAGCTCTGTGAGTTCGAGGCCAGCCTGGTCTACAGAGTGAGTTCAGGACATCTGGGTCTACACAGAGAAACCCTGTCTGGAAAAATAAAAACAAACAAAAACCCACAAGAATTCAAAGAGGCCACAGCTCAATGGTGAAGCACTTGCCTAGCATACGTGGCCCTAAGTTTAATCCTTACAATAAAACAAAACAGAGAGCTGGGAGTGGTGGCACACACCTGTAATCTCAGCCCATGAGAGGTAAAGGGAGGAGGATTGTAAATTCAAGGTCATCCTCCATTACACAGCAAGTTTGAGGTCAGCCCTGACTTTAATGAGACCCTGTCTCAGAAACAAAACAAAATAAAAACTAACACTACACCTTCATCCCAGCTACTGCTAAATCTGAGGCAGGAGAATCGCTTGAGCCCATGGGCAACAGAGCAAGACCTCATTGAAGGAAAACAAAGCATGAGGAAAGTAACAGTTCCAGAGCTGGGGCTACAGCTTAGCGCAGAGCATCTTCCGGCACCACCAAGCCCTGGTTTTCAGCCCAAGTAACGCAAAAACAGAACACTTACAAAGTCACAAGAAAAATGTGCCTCAATTCTTACTAAGAGCAGAAGAATGAGGCCACGTCTAAGAAAAGAGAAAAGAATATTTAGAGTATCGCTTCAACTCTGTTTTCAAACAGCAGCAGCCTGGAGGTGTAGCTCAGTGGTAGAACACTGGCCTAGCATATACAGGGCCTTTATTTAATCCCGAGTAACATAAAAAAAACAACACGGGGGGGAGATGCGGCTCAGCAGTTAAGAACACTTGCTACTCGTAGCACACACAGGCTGCTCACACCTCTTTTTACTCCAGTTCCAGGGGATCTGACACCCTCTCTGGCTTCTGCTGGCACTGGACACACACAGTATACAGACATACATACAGGCAAGACTCATATACACGAAAAATAAAATAAAATTTGCTCAGGGGTGGTGGCGGCAGCACATGCCTTTAATCCCAGTATTCAGGAGACAGAGGCAGGAAGTTCTCTGTAAATTCGAGAAACCAGCCTGGTCTAAAGAGTTAGTTTCAGGACAGACAGGGCTAAATAGAGAAACCCTGTCTCGAAAACCCAAAAAGGAAAACAAAAAAAAACAAAAAAAAACTGAATTCATGCAGAACTAAAAATGTGATGGGCAATGCCCAGGGCAGAGGTTACTCTGATAGGTAATAAGGCAGTAGTGAGGAGACTAGGCCAGAGGAAAGCTGGAAGCTGGGCATGGTGGCACATACCAGCAAGCCTGGCACTGGGAAGGCAGAGGCAGGTGGTTCTCTGTGAACTCAAGGCCAACCTGATCTACAGAGTGAGTTCCAGGTCAGCCATGCAATGAGACCCTTTCTCAAAACAATTAAAAAGAAGGGGGAAAAACTTAGATCTTCTTTCTCCGAAAGACAAATAATGGTGGGGAGGATCAAATACGGGTAGGAATGTAACTCAGTGGCAGGGTACATGCTTAGCTGAGACTGTGAGTTCAGTCTCCAGCGTCACCACCACCAAATCAAACAAGAATACCGCAGTGGGACTGGAGAGATGGCTCAGTGGTTAAGGGCACTTGCTGCACCAATATGGTGGTTCACAGCCATCTGATCCGATGCCTTCTTCTGACCTCTGTGACACCAGGCACACGCACAGTGCACATACATCCATGAAGGCAAAACACTCATACATGTAAAATAAAATTAAAAAAAAAAACAAAAACGGGTTGGAGAGATGCTCAGAGGTTAAGAGCACTGACTGCTCTTCCAGAGGTCCTGAGTTCAATTCCCAGCAACCACATGGTGGCTCACAGCCATCTGTAATGAGATCTGGTGCCCTCTTCTGGTCATACATGCTGTATACATAATAAATAAATAAATCTTTAAAAAAAAACAAACAAACAAAACAAAACAAAACAAAACAAAAAAAAAACCAGCCCTCAGGTCTTACAGCAACCTCTGGTCTCTACCCCAAACAAAGACCCCCTGGGGCCTTTTCCCTTTCGTTCTCAATGGAAATCGTGAGGTCAGGGCTTTCCAGGAATAACCAGGAAGGGGATAGAGGCAGACCAAGAAGAAAGCAGAAAAAACAGCTGCAGTTTGAACTCCTGGAGAGCATGGACAAGTCACTTCTGCGAGGAATCTCTAAGATTAAGCTTCCAGGCAAAATAGCAGGACTATTTGTCCCAGCAACCCACAGCAACAGGAAGCCAATTTCCACAATGTATGGTGTGTGTGTGTGTGTGTGTGTGTGTGTGTGTGTAGGTCAGGGGACATCTACCCCTCCATGACTGACAGGACTCTAACTCAGCTCACCAGGCTCGAACGGCAGGACTAGCACCTTTAACCACTGAGCTATCTCACCGGCCACTCACAGCAGTGTCCGTCCTTCCTTCCACCATGTGGTCCCAGCGACTGAACTCCGATCGTCAGGCAAGTACTTTTCACCCACAGAGCATCTTGTGAGCCCCTTTTTTCTTTGTTTTTAATACTGCAGCCTCAGCCTATCCAATGCTAGAATTAGAGGCATAAGCCACCAAACCAGCATTTGGCTGATGGGGACCGTAGATGGGTCCAGGATGGCCTCAAACTCATGGCAACTTTCCTGCCTCATCCTTCTGAGTGCTGAGATTACAGATGTAAGCCACAAAGCCTGACATGCTTTCTTTTTTTGTCTGACCCAGGGTCTATGCAGCCTGGGTCGGCCTCAAACACAGCAACCATCTTGCCTTGGCCCACTCAGTGCTTGGATTACATACCCATCTCCCCAGCCCCCATAGTGTGACTTTTAAATATCTAGAAATAGTCTAGGGCTGTAGCTCAGTTGGTAGAGTGTTGGCTGAGCATGTGTGAAGCCCTGGGTTCAATCCCCAGGACCACAGACAAACAGGTGCAGTGGTTTACAGCTATTGTTCCAGCAGGAGCATCAGAAATTCAAAGTCAGGGCCAGGAAGATAGTTTAGTCAGTAAAGTGCTTGCCATATAAACATGAAGACCTGAGTTCAATACTTAGAACTCATCAAAAAAACAAAAAACAAAAACAAAACAAAAAAAAAAATCCAGGCTTAGAGGCTGGAGAGATGGCTCAGCAGTTAGGAAAACTGATCTTCCAGATCAACCATCTACAGTGGGATCTGACGCCCTCTTCTGGCATAAAGACATACATGCAGACAGAGCACTTGTATACACAAAATAAATAAATTTTCAAAAAAAAAAATCCAGGCTCAGTGGTACATGCCTGTAACTCCACCTCTGGAGGGACAGAGACTGGGAGATCCCTAGGGATCGATGGCCAGCCAGCCTCAACTACTTGGCAAGTTTCAGGTTCAGTGAGACCCTGTCACAAAAACAAAAAAACAAGTTGAAGATCTCCCAAGGAAAGACAGTAGAGGCTGTCCTCACCGCCATGTATACATGCATCTGCACATGCATGCACACACACACCTTTTTAATTTTTAAAAAGGGCAAGAGCCAAGTATGTGGCACAGGCCTTTAAACTCAGTACTCATGAGGCAGAGGCAGGTGGATCTCTGGGAATATAAGGCCAGCATGGTCTACATTGTGAGTTCCAGGACAATCAAAGAACTATATACTAAAGACCCTATCTCAAAAAAAGAAGAAAAGGGTTAGAAGGCTGGGCATAGTGGCACATGCCATTAATCTCAGCAGAGGAAGCCAGGCGGTGGTGGTGGCATATGCCTTTAATCCCAGCACTTGGGAGACAGAGGCAGTTAGATCTCTGAGCTGGAGGCCAGCCTGGTCTACATCGAGTTCCAGGACAGCCAGGGCTACAGAGAGAAACCCTGTCTAGAAAAACCAAAACAATAACAACCAAACAAAAACAAACAACAAAAAACTCAGCAGAGACAGGAAGATGCTGTGAGTTCTATGTCAGCCAGGGCTACAAAGTGAGTTCTAGGCCAGCCAGGGCTACATAGTGAGTTCCAGGCTAGCCAGGGCTACACAGTGAGTTCTAGGCCAGCCAGAGATAAGCAGTGAGACCCTGTCTCAAAAAGTAAAAAAAAAAAGACCTGCTGGAGTGGAGAGATGGCTCAGCATTAACAAGGTGTACTGTTCTTGGCAAGACTGGAATCCAGTCACCAGTACCCACATCCAGTGATCTGCCCATAACTTCAACTCCAGGAGAATCCAAAGCCTTAAACCACTTCAGGCACCTGCACTCACAAAGACACACCCACAATACACAAAACTAAAACTAAAGCTTGAGGCTGGAGAGATGACTCAGTGGTAAAGAGCACTGGCCTCTCTTCTAGAGGACCAGGTTCTAACTCCAGCACCCACATGGTGGCTCACAGCCATCTGTAACATCTGTAACAGTTCCAGGGACTGACTGCCCTCCACAGGCCTCCATGGGCACTGGGCACACAAGTGGCACAGACATACATGCAGACAATCACTCATGCACAGAAAATAAAAATTTTTTAAATCTTAACCCCCACCACCACCCCCCACCCCCCGCCAGCTGAGGACCAAACTAGGGCCTTGAGCTTGCTAGGCAAGCACTCTACTACTGAGCTAAATCCCCAACCCCTTAAATTTTTAAAAAAGAAATTCAAAGTCATCCTCAACTATATGGAGTTTCAAGCCAGCTTAAGCTACATGAGACCCTGTCTCAACAACAAAAATGCCTTAAAAAGTTGATTGCTCATATGCCTGATGACATGGGGTAACCGTAACCTTTCACAATCCTTTCTGCTTCAAAACTTTTATTATTTAATTTTTTTTAGATTTACTTATTTTTAATTCATGTAATGTTTTGCCTGCTTGTATGGCTGTGTATCATGTGTATGCTGCGTGCCTGCAGAGGCCAGAAGAGGGCGTCACCTCAAACAGCTGGGAACTGACTTCCCTGCAGTCTTACAGGAGGAGCAGCAGAGCTGGAGTTAGGACATGTGAGCCACCTTGTAGGTGCTGGTATTGAACCCAGGTCCTCTGGAAGAGCAGCCAGGGATCTTAACCACTGAGCCATCTCTCGAATGCTTTACACTCCTTTCCAGTTAATAAAAAATGATACCTTGCTGTGTTTGTTCCAATTTCTTTATTTTATGATTTTGAGACAAGGCCTCACTAAGTCCCAGCTGGCCTCTACTCTTAGCAATCCTCCTGTTTCAGCCTCCCAAGTGCTAGGACTGCAGACATTCACATCTAGCACTTCTCTGTAAACAATGTTTCAAATTTACTTTTCAATGGTTACTACTAAATGTTACGGGACCATTTTTATTTCAACCTTCTTTTGGGGGAGAAGTATCTTTTAGAGGGGTATTACTGGGGCACTGAACTCAGGGCCTCACACATGATAAGCATGCACTCTACCAGTCAGCCACAACCCCCAGCCAGAAATGCCCATCTTCCTTGTGTTCTTATACTGTTCCTAACACTTTTATGCATTCCTGAGGATGCGCAGGTTCCTCTTGTCTGCAAAGGATAAACTGACAAATTAAAGAATCAAATCCATGTGGTATGATTATGAGCATCAGAATTACAGCCATTCTTGGGTTTCTCATTTTCAGAGTAACAAACTATCCAAGAAAAAGGCTGTCTCTAAAAGATCAGGCTGAGCATGTTTTGTTTTGTTTGAAACAGGGTCTCACCATGTAGCCTTGGCTGGCCTGGAACTTACTATGTAGAGTAGGCTGACCTCGAACTCAAAGATCAGCCTGCCTCTGCCTCACAGAGTGCTGAGTGTTGGGATTAAAGGTGTGAGGCGCCACACCTGATCCACTGAGCACTGTTTGAAGCCTTTACTTCTACTGATGAGAGCGTTGTTCAAAACACAGTCAAAAGCTTTTTAGCCTTTCCTTATCATTGAGCTCTTCACTGCAATGCACTTAAAATGAAGAAGAAAGAAGCACATCTTGCCAGGTTGTAGCTGGACCCCCTGTGCTGGCAATGCCTGGTACCAGTCTCAGGAAATGTACTGTGTATGAATCATTGGATGGGTGGCTGAGTAGGGGTGCTGGTGAACAGACGGCTGGGACTGGGGGATAAGTGGGTGGATGGATGAGTGGGTAGATGGATGGATGGTCGGATGGACAGATGAGAGGGGAGGTACATGGATAAACACATATTCTCTTGGGCTACTAATAATGAAGGCAATTCATTGTTTCCCCCCAGAGACTCTTCCAAAAGCAGTGTGGATGAGCTACTTGCATTGTCCATATGTCTACATTTTCTTGGCTATTTTATATGTTGGTATATGTACACTCACACACACACACCCAACCTTAGCTTTGATTGTGCTTCAGATACTGTGACAGACATATAAATCTATTTGGAAAGCAGAGGCTGAATTCAGTCTCCAAAATGAGACAGAGTCCTAACTCCAGCTCTGCTGCTCTCTAAGACTCCAAGGAAGTCAGTTCCCAGCTGTTTCATCTCTATGCTAGAACAGAGGACCTACCACAAAGCAATGCCACAGACCTAAGCAGCGCTGGATGCCTTAGGGTTTAGTAAGGCAATCAGTAAACGAAGCTTATTGGAATTTCTCAATCATACCAAGTTTGAGGCCTGCTAGAATCTGACTGACCAGTCCAAGAAGAAGCCTGAACAAGACTGAGCCTACCTCCCACTTGCATCCCACATGACGGGCAGATGATTTTCCAGGGGGCATCCAAGGTACCTTGGTTTTCACCCGGACACTCCGCCGTACATTCACGGTGTCCCCTTTCATTCCGCGCTTATGAGATTTCTGTGGAAAGGGACAAAACTAGAGTTATCTCCAGGTCCAGCTGCCTAGTACCACTCTGGTGGCATATACCACCTCTGCAGCGATGCCTCTTCTGGGTAACTTTACTGTGGCTGCTGAACAGTGGCCTACCTTCTAACCAGGCAAGCGACCTCCAGAAAAGTGTGAGTGTCTCCCAAACCTTTGGAGTCAGAAGTGCGAGGAGGCTGGGCCAGGAGACAGCGCCCTGATCCACAGCTGTGACCTCGCAGCACTGCCATGCTCCTACCTGGCTGTTGGCTGCTGATGGTTTCGGGAGTTTTTTTATGTGGACGTGGACAGGAGTGTTCTCATCCACGTGAACATGTAAGGGGGGAGTTGAAGATCGGTCCTTCATGGTTCACCTCTGGCAGGCAGGGGAGGGCAACACAAAAAAGGTTGATCTGTGGATAAGTAAACTGGGCATGAAAACAAAGCTCAGTGGCTTCTGGGGACACCTGAAAGCACAGCCACCAAGTGAGCAGGACAGCTACCAACTACAGGCATGCAAGCAGGAAAGCAAAGCAGGAGGATCACTTAGGCGGACTCCGCAGAGGTCCCAGCTGAAGGCATCCAGGTCCACTGGGGATAGGGTCCTCTAAAAGCCCAAGGGAAGCCACAGGGGTCCTTAGAGCTGCAGCCCCACCCAGTCCACTGCGCTGGGCAGCTCCTTCTGGGACCTAGTGTAGTTCAGCTGCAATGCACATCTTTCAACCACACATGCAAATCAGTATGGGAAACACACAAAATGGTTAAGGTGTAGAATAAACCAGGACACATGCAAGAAGGCACCAGGACACAAAGGCCAGTGGGGACGCCAAGGATGAGAAGGTTGTGTAGACTCTAATGGAAACGAGCAGGGCTGTACCACAGGTACAGGCGCCTTGCAGCTCCTATTCCCCTCTCCCCTCATTCTTTTGATTTTCGATATTCTGTATCCTTTTTCGAGTATCTGTTCTAAAGATGTTGGGATTTTCCTGGAAGGACAGCGGACAACCTCCTCACACCTGGCACTTTGATCAGCAGGCAGGCCACGCTTAACAGTCCTGTTCGGAGGAGCACCTGGGCCGAACAGTAGAGGCAGCCCCTAGCAGAGGCTTGCAGAAGCATTTCTGACGGTGCTGTGGTGAGGGCTACCTACCGTCACAGTTACGCTGGGTGCGCCACAAGGTGTTCTCAAGACCTTTTTCTGTGTGAGACTCGTTACTCCGTTCTTCCCACACGATGGAAACCTGGACCCGGGCACAAGAACCAGATTATGAGCAGAAAACCAGGGTTCTCCTATTTCTCAGCTCTTGGGAGATGACACACTGCATGTGGTGGCTATTGAGTTGGCAGCCAGGAGAACCAGTCTTGAATCCCTTGGCTCCCTGCAGATGAGCACAAGGCACACATGGTGTGCCCACCAGGAGGATGGAAACAAGGTGAAGGGTGTCTGCTTGCCCGGCTTTTCAACCTGCATCGCATCACATGTATTGTGACCTTGTGCTGAAAAGCCTACCTGTCATCCTATCAGGTGATCCCCACTCCAAAACCCAAAAAACTGCCAAGGTACTAGTCTCAAACAAGGGTGAGGATCTCCAGGTCAGTGTCTGGAACACAGGTTCCTCTGGGGAAATGTTCAGTGAAAGGTTAACCTAATAAGCTAAGAGACCTCTAGAGCACTCAACTCAGTAGTGAAGTCACCGTGACTCAGTTTTAGAAAACAAAGGCTCACTCGTTTGCCTGAGCACATGAAGAACCTACTTCCCAATGCAGTCCACTCACTGCCCTACAAGAGCCTTGCCGGTACACACGCAGTCCAACATGAGATGTGCAACCACAGCAAAGAATATGCTCCAGAACGAGCAGTGCAGCCAGGAATTCCAGGCTGGGGAGAAGGGCTTGGAATGACTCAGTCTAACATACCCCACTGCCTCCTTACAGTCCTCAAATGGCCTTTTGCCGACCTCACAGATTCTCGGGGGAAATACTGAAACACTAAGGCAAGAGCACCACAGCGTGCACTGTGCTCAGTTCACTCACAAAGGATTATTTACTGAGCTGGACTATCATTCGGAAGAAGACTGTCCAAACCAGGAACTCAGTTTTCCCCCTTCTACTTACTGCTAACATTTCTGCTCACTCAGAGACACTAATTTGGAGGTGGCATGGTGGGAATGCTTTTAAGCCACCATATGGAAGGAAGAGGCAGGAGAATCAAGAGTTGGATGACAACCTTGACTACCTAGTGAGTCTGAGCCAAGCTGAACTCAGACCTTAATAATCCGTTGACAGAGTGATCTTGTTTGCTACAAAAAGCTGTAGAGTTTTGGGGGGGTAGATTTGGGGGAGGGGGTGAGCCTGTGTGTCTTTACTCCTCGCTATTCAAAGTCACGGTTAGTGTTTTTGGTCCAGACTTTCAGTACCTGGGAAACTAAAAAGAGAAGTTTCCATTGAGCCTGGCCTGGGGAGCCCTGACCACCTTTCCCTGCCCTACTGAAAAGGCGCCCCCCACATTAGCTGTACCTGGGGGAGCCGCCTGAGGATGAGGCAGACATGGCTAAGCATCAAAGCCGCAAAGGTGGGCAATTGGGTCGGCAGGCTCTGCTCAGGGGGACCCAGAGGGGCTTGCCAATGAGAATCTCAAGGGCCAGGCATCAAACGTCCTCTCTCTGAGGGGAGGAGGGTGGAAGCTTTGGGGGTGGCAGTTGGATGAAAACTTGGGAGGCGCTCCTCTACTGTCCAAGTCGCACAGCAACTGTCCTGCCAAAGTGGGGAGGGGGGAAGACAGGAGAGGCTGAGCGACTTGCGGGGTGCCGAGTGCGCTGCCAGGAAGCAGGTGGAGGGCGCGGCCGGACAGCGAGGGGGCGCGTCACTGAAAGGAGGACGACCACCAGCATGCCCAGGCCCCACCCGGGAAGGAGAGCGGGCCGATGACTACCAGGGGTTAAACCTGAGGGCGGGCTGGCGTGCGAAGAAGGTGAGAACCGCTGGGCCCCAAGTGGGCCCCCCAGGGGCGGGAACCCGCGCAGGGAGTTGAAGGGATACTCGGGACGGTGCCCGGGCAACTGTCTCCTAGGTGAAGGGGCGTTCCCGGCAGAATAGCTACCGGGGAGAACCAATAGGTAAGAGAGGGAGAAGCAGTGGCCGCGGCAGGGCGACAGGGGCAGCAGGACGGCTCCAAGGCCACCCGCATCCCCGAGGCTGGCCGGGGGGGTCCCCGGAGGCCTGACCACCCCAAGCACGCGTAATTGCTGCGGCCCAGTCCGCAGGGAGTAGGGTTGGCCTCCGGGGAGAATGGGGCACACGGCCACCCACCAGCGGACAAGAGGGGACGGGGTTCTGCCCATAGAAGGGCGAAGCCCTGCCCGAGGGCAGCAGAGGAGGGAAAGAGCCCTGCCGACAGCCCGGAGAGGACGGAGGCGGCCGGCCCGCCCGTTAGCGGGAGGAGGACGGCCCCGCGCCCAACGAGGGGCGGGGCGGGCCGGGTTCGGACGCAGAAAGGAGCGCGCCTGGACGCGGGGACGGTGCCCGGTCGAGCCAGCCCCAGGCCGGGAGCGCGGGGCTTGAACCCGCGGCGCTCTGCGCCCCGCCCCGCCGCGCGGCCTCTCACCAAGAGCGGCACGGCTGCGCCCAGAACCGTC
>CABHPR010151920.1:0-24292 GCA_902168415.1 Peromyscus melanophrys | reverse complement strand
TCAAAAGTGACTGAGCAGGGAAACAAATTAACACTATCTTATACTCCATTATAAAAGTACTGGGTCATTTAGTATGTATTCCAGGGGAAGGACAGGCATAAACTAGAGTGACAGTGAAAATCTGTGGGGGTTTTAAGCAAGAATCACTATGAATGAGAGAAGACAAAAACTGCAAAGGTAGTCTACTGCTCAGAGGGAAGAAAATGAAGGAAAGAAGAAAAGACTGAACTTCAAAATGATTGTCAAAGCCAAGCAAAGAAAGAGGGAGCATTAAAACGGGAGTCCTCAACTCTAAAATGAACATATTTTCATCATAACGGATTATCCTTCTGTCCTTAAGTATGGCACTGGTCACAGTGCTGTGCTGTGGAATGAGAAAGAGTGTGGGTGGCAGAGGAGTAATAATAGTGCAGGGGGCCAAGGGCATGCTAATGGGAGTCCCAGAGGTGCACAGCACCAAATCCCAGATGATCCAGAGCCCTATTCCATTAACCTGGTGGCCTTGTCTATGTTCCGACCTCAAGCAAGAATAGCTTCTGAGTACGGATGCCTCAGGCCAAGGCCCCTTCGGAATGCCCCCTTTCGGTTCTGAGAATGAAAGGACAGCTCAGAGAAGACAGAGTCAGCAGTGGGGGCCAAGCACAGCAGTGACTCACAGCCAAGAGCACTTCCTCCTGCAGGCTTCCTGAAGAATTCTTTTTTTCAGAGCACTGGTCATGTGGTCAGCTCAGCTCTACATCAGGACCACTCACACCTAGTTTCCTCCCTCTATGAACTCTCCTTGTCTGTGTCAAGTTCAGTCTACCCCACTTCTGTAGTAAAGCCATGTCAGGTTGGCTAAAGGAAAGAAGGCTGAAGGAAGAGTTAAAGAAAGTCACTGCTCAGGCCAGAGAGGCTTTTCCCTGCGGTACCAGCAGCTAAGCAGAGACTCATAAGTGGTCAAAGAGCTGAGAGCGCTTGTAAGCACTCAGCCCTAAAAGACACTTGTACATCTTCTCCCTCCCCAAAGCTTAGGTTACATTGTCAAAGAGGGAGCAGAAAGAATGTAGGAGCCAGGGGGTGGAGAACAGTGCTACGACATGGTATCTTCTGGACACAACATGTCTACTGCACTCATGGACTCACAGCACCTATGGATATCTACCCAAGACCTGTCCAAGATCAGACAACAGTCTAGCACAGTCCACTAATTGGACTTGGAGGATGAGGGAAAAGAGGACATGGAGTTGGAGGGGGCAGGTGCTGACAGGCGTGTCCCAAGGAGAGCAGGAGAGAGTTAGAGATGGACATGATCAAAATCATTGTAGACATGTATGAAGTTGTCACCCAAATAAAATATATTCTTTAAAAGTTATGAAAAAGAAAAGGTCACTCCTCCTATCATATACTAGAGAATAGAGAACTTTCTCTGGAATAAGAGCTCAGGAGAAGATAGGCTACAGAAGTAATGCCTGGGCAAAGACTCAAAGCCAAAGAAGATGCCTGCACAAAGGCTCACACCTGAAATCTCAGCCCTCAGGAGGCTGGGGTAAGAGGACTGTGGAGGATTCAAGGCCAGCATAGCCTACAATGGCAGTGCCAGTCAGGCTGAGCTATAGAGTGAGACCCTATCTCAAAAAAAAAAAAAGTATGTGTGGGGGTGTGGGGACACATCTGTCACTGGTGCCTGGAGACCTGGACAATTCCTCCTCCAGAGTCTTAGGATTCATAGCCTGCTTCCTTGTCCCCCTTCCATGAAGAAAGCTGATGTCCCAAATGTGCCTCAGGTATTTTAGGTGCTCTGTGGTTGTCTGCAGCCCACATGTCAGGTGGTGCCCTATTCTCGGGGAGCTTTGCAGATTTGGGTCCAAACATCAAAATGCTCCCCTGAGTTACTATTCTTTTCCCACAACTCCTGTGTCATCCTTCTAGTGGTCTCTCTGAGCTTTCACATCTGGTTGTTACTGTCCAGGCCAGATCAATTGAAATCTGAAGTCGAGCCTTGGCTTGTTTCTGCATGAAGGAGACTCCCAGATATTTCCTCCATCTGTGAGCTTAGAAACATCACATACTTGAATACATCAGGGAAGGCTAGTGCTGCAGACCAAATGACCTTCCCCAGCACTGTGGCCGCTACACTCTTCTCTGTCATGTTCTTCCTCTAGGGCCCTCCTATTTTGGAGCATTAGATATGTGAACAGAAGTTTCTGGAAGGAACAAGCAGCTTCCACTGACCTTCTGCAAGGCTGCTTGCTGGGATAGAACCTCAGTGACTGTGGAGAGGTTGGAATGTTGCAAGTCCACAGCCAAATTATCTTGGGGCACTTTTAGCTGCCTTAACAGCCATTTACTGCCCTCCTCTCTACCTGGCCTAATTATTTAAATCCTTTGGAATGTACAGATGGAGGATTAGTTTCCAACCAGCCAAAAAAGCTTAAAATGTCATCAGAAATATCTGAGGCCCATAGCAGTGATTCCCCTGTCCTGCCTAACCAACCTATCTAATGTCTCCACCAGTGTATTTCAAAAGTGTCTTGATTTATGACTTTCTTTGCTCTGTTACTATAAAAACATGAAACTGCTTCCATATTGGAACACGTAATTTAGGGTAACCTAAATCTGTGTTCCTGGGCCATGGTCACTCATAGGTGGCTTCAGAATAAATTGTCTCTTATCCCCTTTGAAGTAAAAGCTGTGTTTTTGCATCAGCATATATATATATATTTTATTTGTATCTTGTTCATGTGATTCTTCCTCTCAGGCAGAACATCTACTGCTTTGAAGTCTTTTGAGCTTTTAGCTTCTCCTCCAAGTGGATTTTTAGATATTTTTTAAATCTTGTTTCCACTTCGTGTGTGTGTGTGTGTGTGTGTGTGTGTGTGTGTGTGTGTGTGTGTGTGTGTACATGGTGGGGTTTTTTTTTGTATGTGTGTGAGCACATGTATGTGCACATGTATGAGCACACGTATATACCTGTGAATGTGAAGACCCAAGAAAACAGGCATCATCTTCAATAGCTTTCCCACCTTGTTCACTGAGGCAGGCTCTCTCAATGAAACCCAGTTCTCACCAAGATGGTTGGCCTTGCTAGCCATCTTGTTCTGGAGATCCCTGTCTACCTTCTACCTTCCAAGACTGGAATTATAGGTGGGTTGCCATGCTTACCCCGTATTTACATGGGTTGTGGGTATCTGAACTCCAGTCCTCATGTTGTGTGGCGAGCACTTTAGCCTCTGAGCCTTCTTCCCAGCCCCTGAACTACTTACTTTAAAGAATATATTACTTTCTTTGAAGAGGATTCCAGAAAACACACCTTTCTCCAGTAAGATCACAGGATGATACAAGTTGCACAACACTAGGAGATGGTGTCCCACAAGCATGGGTAATTTTCAAAACATTTAACAAGTGATATGACACCTTTAATAGCCAGTCTTATTTAGGCATGGAGCATGATCCTGCCAGGTCCTGACTTATGGAAAAATCGGAAGGACCCGTTCCTAACTGGTATAGAAGTACAGTTGTCTCTCCAGGTCCTTGGTGGACTGGAGGATACCAGGCTCTGAGGATGCTCAAGTTCCTTATATGAAATGACAGCACAAGATTAGCATATGACTTATGGGCATCCTCCAGCAAGTAGACTTAAATCATCTCTAGATGATGCATAACTCCTAATACAATGTAAATGCTGTGCAAATAGCTGTAACACTGTGTTACGTAGGGAATGATGACAGGAAAGCTTCTGTACAGTGCTGTAAGATGTCTTTCTGTATTCTCTGAATACCTATGGCTCCCATTGGATAATAAGTAAAGCTGTTTTGGCCTATGGCAAGAAAGCTTACAGCCAGGTGGGAAATTCAAGCTGAGATACAAAGAGAAGAAGGGTGGAGTCGGAGAGACACCAGCCTGCCTGCCGCCAAAAGAGCAACAAGATGCCAGCAGACTGGTAACACCACGGCCACGTGGCAACATATAGATTAATAGAAATGGGTTAATTTAAGATGAAAGAGCTAGCTAGCAAGAAGCTTGAGCCATAAGCCATACAGTTTGTAATTAATATAAGCCTCTGAATGATTATTTTATAAGCAGCTGTGGGTGGAAGAGATTTGTCTGGACTGCTGGGCAAGGCAAGACTGGAAAAACTTCCGTCTACAGTACAGATTCAAGTGTTTCAAAAATATTTTGGGTGCATAGTTGCTTGACTTGGTGGATGTGGAACTTGTGGATACAGAGGTCTGGCTGTACTTCAGGGACTGATGTCAGCACAAGCACATAGGCACTGGCCAGCTAAACTCTAGCTCACCCTGGATGAGCAGGGTGGTTCATCTGAGTCAGTGATTTATCTAATGTGATCACAGGATCCCACTTTCTTTGGCTGGAAACGTTTCCTGCCTCCCTAGTCAGTCCTTCTGGTGTAGAATTACCTGGAACTTGTTGTTTTAAGTAGGCCTGCTCCTTGATCATTCACTTATGGATTTATAGTTTGGTAAAGGATCAGTGTTCTGAGGTGTCTGCAAAATACACTTTTGACCAAATATTTTCCTTTAAGGATAAGGGGAACTTAACCCCATTCTAAGTCACTTGAAATGATTCTGGTCTTTCCAGCTTCCAGTTTTCACTTAAATAGCCTCCTTTCCAATAGGCCCAACTCAACTTCCCATACTGCTCTGCCATGGATCTGTCTTCACTCACTTGTAATTTTATGTATTTCACTAAAAGTCAATGTTTTTCTTAGCCTTAAGTTTCTGTTAAACAACAGTCTTGAAGCTCATGAACCAAAACATAATATGAAGTGCTTATGCAATTTTAAGTTTTCTCCTGGGCACATTGCAAGTAAATAAATAAATAAATAAATGAACTAAGGATTTGTAGACACATGTTAACTAAATATATAAAATATTTCAATGTCAAATCACTATGTAAATTATTAATGAGCTCATTCATGTTCTTTGAATTCAATTCTTTGTGTATATTTTGCACATATAATACATCTCAATTTGGAGAAGCCATATTTCAAGTGTGCACTTACTACATGTGGCTGATGGCCCAGTATGGACACTGGAGCTGGGGCCATACTGCCCGCCCTGCCACTGACAGTTCTGCCACCTCTTAGCTTGGTCTTAAGTAAGAACCCCTCCCTGCCTGTGTTCCTGTCATTCAGGAGAAATAATGATACAAAATACACATCAGAAGATTACATGAGAATTCAATCAGGAGTCTGGGATTCTGAAGCAGAGCAAGACGGCATTAAATGCCAGTGTTAGCACCTTCATCACTGTGCTCTTTCCTTTCCATACTACTGGTCACTTTTTCAACTTGCTATTCAAAATATCCAAAAGAATCAGTGTCACCACAGCAAAGCAATTCTCCCTTTAGGAAATCATTTCCCGGTCACTTCTTTCTCTTATCCGGAAAACTCACACCCTAGAATAATGCTGCATCTTTTACTAGTTACAGAATGCTGTCCCAGAGGTGGCAAATTGAAAGTCACACAGAGGTGACTTACATAAGCACAGCCCAGGCCCAGGGGTACCACGAAGTGCAAACTTTATTGACCTGGATCCTTATTTATCATATGTCATTTTAAAAACCAGTCTTCTCATTTACGCAAGCAATTTCTATCACTATGCTTGAATTCTAGACAATATTTCATGATGGCTCTGTAGGAAAAAAGCACTCAGTGTGATTTACCCTCCCAGATATTGTAGGATATTATTTTTTGTGACCTGTAAGCAGGAGCTGCATCCATCCCCAGCAATGACTTCATTTCAACCACAAGGAACAGCAGGTGTGCTGGTTCCCAAAATGTCTTTCAAAACAACTTTGTAGGTGCCAGGAGTCCTGGGAACATTAGTGATGGAGAGCTGGTCATGTGGAATGGTCTGAATGTAGACTGCAGAATGAGAAGAAAGTGAATTGGAGTCTAGTTCTATAAAGGGCCAAGTTCATTAACAGAATGAGGCAAGAGAGCTTACAGAGAAGAAAGCCAAAAGTTGGGAGTCAAAAATCATTTAACAGAAAAAAAAATTTGCAGAGCTAGAGTATATGATATTATTTGTAGTGGAAATGGGTTCTTTCCAGGGCTCATAAAAGGGCTTGGAGGAGTTTCAGGGAGAAACATGAGAGGTGTGCATAGGCAAGAATAATGGTTTATGGACTTGCAAGAAAAGGAAGAGAAGGGAAAAGAAGCCTTGTGCAGTGTACCAACCTATATCCTACAAGGTACTTTTTCCAAAAAGGGAGATTTTATGATCACAGATGTTGCCAAGTACTTCAGCAAGAGACTCAGTAAGACCCATAGGAAACTCTGATAAGATCATTGCAGAGATAATGGAGAAGGAGATGCTCACTGAGTCCCATCCCATTCAGAGGTGGCCTTGAGAATACTGAGTTAGTCTATAAAATATGTACATGTCAAGAAAATGAGAACAGGGGTGTCCAGTGGGAGACTCAAACTTCAAAATGACTGGAGCAGGCTGGAAAGACAAGAAGAGTCTAATCAAATGACAGCATAATGGGTTAACTCTGAAACCAATTACATGGACAGATTGCCATAAACTTGCAAAACCAGTCTGTCAGAACCGCTAAAGCTGTCCTCAGCTACTTCAGTAGATAGATCCTACTGTAAATGGGGAACGTGAAGGTTCATCACACTGGATAATAAACAGAACACATTGATAAACTGATCATTGGTATCTTGATTAAGTGCCTTGCCTGAAGCAGCTGGAATTTACCTTGAGAATATTCCACAGAAATTTAGATTGCTTAGTTTGAGAAAGAGAAGACCTGGAGCCACCCTGTGGGTTCTGATGTACTCTGCAGTGGTCACATGAAAAAAGGTCTTAAAATAACTCCAGGAAGCAAAATGTGACCCCCAAATGGCACAGCAGCACAGCAGATTTCTCAAAATAAAGGTAAATGCTCCCGTTCTGAATAGAACAAATTCTCTTGATCATCCAAATAAGTTTCCTGCTATGAGGAACATTCTAAGAAAACGCTGTCAGGGATTCCTGCGCTAAGTGAGGTGTTGAACTAAATGATCGTTAATGCTCCTTGTAAGACTCCATTAACGTGGTGTCTATGTAGTAAAACATGAACAAATGGCTCCAATTCTGTCTGACACTGTCATATAAACACAAGGTCGCTGCACACGGAGCATCCGTGTTACCGCTAGAGACAAACTTCAACTCTTCAGTGTTTGTGGACCAGCAATGTGAGCACAGTTAGGTGCTGGACTTTGAGCTAGTGAGTTAGAACACAGAGCAGGTTCAGAATTTAGAAAGCATAGGTCCGCAAGTAGCCCTAATTAGGAAAAGAAACAGGATGCAGACAAAGATGGTTTTCACTTCACCAGCCTACATGGGACCTGTAGGGCATAGAAGGGCACACACAGACATAGTCTCTCTCCTGGTAACATCTAGACCAGGCTTCTGTGTCTGTCAGTATTTCCAATCAGGTTGTAAGCCAACTTTTACCTTTGATATCCAGAGTATCTTCACCATTTAGCTAAGATGAGTTTTATGTGTTTGTTCAACACAAGGACTACATTTGCCAGGTTCTAAGATGTCCCTTCTGTATTTGGTTTGAAGCTGCTGTCAAACACAGCAAAGATTGTAGACCATATCTCAGTTCCTCTGGTTTAAGATCCATGATCCGACATGGTCCCTGCTTTGCACGATAACATGAGACTGGTTTCCTGCAGATTTTGAACAAATAATTCTTTAACATTTATTTCATAGTTCCATTTTGTGTTTCTTTTTTTGTCTGTTTTTCATGATGTAAATCCAATACCAGGAGGCTCTTTGCTCAGAATCTGTAACACCCATACAATTTCATCTCCCCACTACACTCACCTGACCTTCTCACTAATGGTCAAAACTGCTTTCCCTTGGAAGAAAAGCAAAGATGATGAAGGTAGATGGACATGATTTCTCTTCTTATCTGTGGAGATAAGGAACGAATCCACCTACTCTTGATGTTCATAGTCCCACCTCAATTGGCATCTGGTGCCAATGATCTTACTTCAGGCTACTCTGTTAAAGATTTGATAATTTGTGTTATACATGTACAAGTGTTTGCCTGCATGTATGCATGTGCATCACATGCATGCCCGGTCCCCAAGGAGGCCAGAAGAGGGTGCCATGTCCTTTGGAATTTTAGTTACAGACATTTGTAAGCTGCCATGTGGGTTCTGAGAACCAAAACTGGGTCCTCTGCAAGAGCACCCAGGGCTTGTCACTGTGACATCACTTCCCAGCCCTAATTCAGGATACTTTTACTTCAAAAAACATTATCTTATACACCAAATGGAAAAATTTAAAATCTATAATTTGTATGTTCACTATTGAATTTAAATAATACTAAGATTGAGTGATTTTATTACATGCTACCAAAAATAAAGTCTTCAATTTTACTCAGCGGTTTTATTGAAAACTTACTCAAGAATCCTCCAGTAGAGTTTTCCTCTCACCCATCCATAACACCATGGGGAATAGCATGAGGTTAAAACATGTTTCATCATAATGAAACAGATGATATCATTCCCAATAAGCAACACCATTTCAAATAGTAAAATTCTAGAGCCTGCTTGCTGGCCAGACTTGGTATATGCTAATTTCTGAATTAGCCTCTTACAAGATCAGGGGAAGTTAGAAATGAGCAGATACCTAATACATAGAACATCACTTAGTGCCATAGCTAGCTGCGTGTTTGTCTCTATGACAAACAGAAACCTTCTGAAGGCAGGAAAAGCTTGAAATGGTGACTAAAATATACAAAGATGTCAATAAATATTTGTTACGTTAATGCACCAGCTCTATTTGATCTGTGACCCTGTGATAGACTGAGTATCACTGGCTCCCATCTGTGATCTGCTGAAGCCACCCCTTTGCGATTATGAGTTTGTAGTTTACCCACTAAGAAATAAGGCCTTTTGGGGTCACTTATATATACCATCATATCATTTGCAAATAGTGATACTTTTACTTCTTCCTTTCCAATTTGTATCCCATTGATCTCCCTTTGCTGTCTTATTGCTTAGCTAGAACTTTGAGTACTATATCAAACAGATATGGAGAGTGCACAGCCTTGTCTTGTTCCTGATTTTAATGGAATTGCTTTGAGTTTCTCCCATTTAATTTGATGTTGGCTGTCGGCTTGCTATATATTTCTTTCATTATGTTCATATGTTCCTTATATCCCTGATCTCTCTAAGACTTCTACCATGAAGGGGTATTGGATTTTGTCAAAAACCTTTTCAGCATCTAATGAGAAGACCATGTGACTTTTTTCTTTCAGTTTGTTTATATGGTGGATTACACTGACAGATTTTTTTTTTGTATGTTGAACTATCCCTGCATCTCTATGATGAAGCCTATTTGATCATGGTGGATGATTTTTTTCAATGTGTTCTTGGATTCAGTTTGTGAGTAAATTTTATTGAGTATTTTTGCATTAATGCTCATGAGGGAAATTGGTCAGCCAAGCATTGGGCTGAGCTCAGGGAATCCCACTGAAGAGAGGGAGGGATTGTACAAGCCAGGGAGGGTCAAGGATCTCACAAGGGTACCCAGAGATAGAACTAGCATGGGCTCGTAGGAGCTCACAGTGTCGGGGCCAACAGTCAGGGAGCCTGCACAGAATCGACCAAGGCACTCTACACACGTGTGACAGTTGTACAGCTTGGTCCTCTTATGAGACTCCTAGCAGTGGGAGCAGGGGCTGTTTCTTACTCTTTTGCTGGCTTTTGAGAGACTATTCCTCAGACTGGGTTGCCTTGCCCAGCGAGGGGAGGAGCTTAGTCCTACCACAACTTGATATGCCATGCTTTATTGATACCCATGGGAGGCCTGCCCCTTTCTGAACAGAAATAGAAGAGGAGTCAATTGGGGGGGGGTGGAAGGGAGATGGGAGGAGGGAAGTGGGGGAGGGGATGGAAGAGGGGGGAGGGAATAGAAGTGGGGGAGGGAATGGAAGTGGGGGGAGGGGGAGAAGTAGGGGATAGAAGTGGGGGGAGGGATGGAATTGGGGGGAGGGATGGAAGTGAGGGAGGGTAGAGAAACTGCGGTAGGGATGTAAGATAAATGAATAAATCTAATTAATAAAAAAAAAGAAAGAGGCCTATTTCCTCACTCCTTCAACTGAGTTAACATCATGACTTATTTCTGCCAAGGTGAGGTGAATCAATTGTTGCTGTGCTAGCTCCAAGGTTAGGCCTCAAGAAGCACTTGAACTTAAGAGAACTCAACCACAATTAGCAGAGAAGCCTTGCTGGCCCACTGTGGACCACAGACCACGGAGGGAGGTCAGAGGAAAGCGGAGGAAGCATCTCCTTGATTACTAACCTCCTGAGAACAAGATGTGGTTGCGGCATTCAGTCATTGCTTCTCAGACGGGCACTACAAAAGTCGTGAAGGGACAGAGCCTCTACGAGTGCGTTTTGTGCTTATTGCTGACCTTGCCTACTCACGTTTGTGATCTATTTCAGGTTTTACTAATTTAGTTTAAGAGAAAAGGTAAAAAGGATCTTATTAATTCAGTAGATCGTGAATCCTCACAAGCCTCTGCCTGCCGCTGCTCATTACCATCCTCATTTGGGCCTCAGCCTTCACTTAAATTAGCCTCTAGCTAGTTCCCTGGCGTCCATCTCAGTTTTAACCCTACCTAAAGCCAAATTTAAATAACTTGGGGCATAATTACAACGAGCATGTCAGAAAAAGTCCATCCTCTTAAGCCATCTGGTATACAACTGAGGCAAATTTCCTCTATTCCTAACTGTACTCAGTTCTATTCCAAATATACATTTCCGTGTTAGGGTTCTCACTACAGACATACAGGGTTCATGTCACTCACCTCTAAAAAATGTTTAACTCCTTTACACCATGTACATAATAGGAAAAAAAAAAAAAAGAACTGCTCCTGTGACCTGGTCGCTCATGTTTTGCCCAATATCCACTTTCATTGTGGTCTCACATGTTAGCTCTCAGGGGACTTACCTCCCAGCCACGCTAGGCTCACTCCATCATTTACCAAACATGCATCCTTCCCTCCTGTATTGTTTAGTTCAGCTTGTCTTGTTCTCTTGTAACCTCCTTCTCAACAAAATCCTACTGGAAGCCACTCGCTCTGAAATACTACCCAACCTTGACTCTCTTTATGTAATGAAAGAGGCATGCCAACAGCAGCCATGTTTATTAAGCACATACACACACACACATACACACACACACACACACACACACATACATATACACACATACACACACACACACACACACACACACACACATTCTATATGTATTGTTAATTACAAAAATCCTGTTACATGGTCACCGTCATTGTTTTCTATACGTTGCAGAAGAACAAGCTGTCTATATGTGCGCACACATGCCATGTCCTCATATGAATTCCCATTATTTGCTAGAGTCAGTTAAACTGAATTTAAGTGACTTGTCCAAGGTGACGCAGTCACCAGCAGGACTCGAGCATGAATCAAAATATTTTTCATCCCCCAGTCTCACACTAATTTTCTGCTCCCCAGGAAAACATAATTGCTCCCTGACTTCTCCAGCAGAGTCTGAGAGCTTTGGCCTTTGCCCATTTCTTTTTCTAGTGAGAATTCCTAAACTGAACTCAGCAGGTGAATTTTATTTTCTCCTACTTGTCTCAATCGTTGTTCTTCAGCCAGAGTTCCAGGGCTAGAGGGAGAAATTAAGTCTAAAGCTACATTTAAATAATAATTCGGAGGTAATTAGAATAAAAATGTTAGAAAAAGTCCATCTTCTTAACCCACTCATCCTTGACTGAGCCAATATCTTCATAATCCCAACTGTGCTCTGTTCTATCCTGAATATGCATATAGATGTATGTACACACACACACACACACACACACACACACACACACACACACACACACACATCCCAGTAATGCCTTCAACATGGTAGTCTTATTCTCTCCTTCCCATATTGATCTCTCAAAGAACATCACACAGCAATGCTTTCTGTTCCTCAAGAACTGTACTGCTTTTTGAAATTTACATTTACTCACTTATTTAGAGTACATGGGCCATGTGGAAGTTAGAGAGCAACTTGTGGGAATCAGCTCTGTCATTCTACCACGTAGGTCCCAGGGATGGAACTCAGGTCCTTGGGTCATCAGACTTGGAGTTAAGTGCCTTTACCCACTGAGCCACCTCCCTGGCCCTGTACTGTCTTGTAATTATGTAACAAATCACCTACAACAACCCCTAGTCCTGGTGGATACACTCACACGTGAGCCTGAGGGGACAAGTGTCCAAAGGCCAGCGGCCAGTACAAGCTTGGAGAGCCAGGAGTGGCTCCAAGTACAGGACTGAGAAGAACGGACTGAAAAGAACAGGGCTGGGCTGACGATGAACCCAGGTGAGTCATGTAAGCTTGGAAACCACTCTTTCACTAATTCACAGGGGAATGAAAGGAAAGAGCCCCAGGACGTTTTACGGCTCAGCTTGCCCACTACCTTTCTCTGTGCTGTGGATGAAGCTACGCAGCAGATGGGGGCTGCTATGGAGAGAGGCAGGGGCTAAAGGAGCAGCCAGGAAGGGTCTACTCAAGAGTGTTCAGTCCTCCTAGGGCTATGGAGGCAGCCAGGAAGGGTCTACTCAAGAGTGTTCAGTCCTCCCAGTTTGAGGCTTTCCGCAGAAGAGAAGCAACAAATGCAGACTTCGAAGAAGGGAAAGGGTGCAGAGGGATCCACCCCTCCCTCGAGGGAAGCTCTGGTAGGCAGTTCTTGCCTGCTGCTTTATGGTCATCCCTTGCCTCCCCAGACTCATCTAAGAAGTATTTAAATTACTTTTTCTCCAGACCTATAAATGGGTTATTGGATGAAACGCATGGTCAGGCGAAGAGTCCACCAAACATTATCTGAAAACCTTTCTTGAATTTATGAGGGGCCCTGCGCAAAGGCTGTGTCCCAGAACTCACTCACGGCTTGTGACACTTGTCCTCGGGAGGGGTGCAGACCCTGTTTATGCAATCTAGGAGTGAGGAAAGAAAGGGCAGGCGAAATGGGTCTTTGCTGCTACAAATGTTCCTAAACAGAAAGAGGATTGATGTTCTGCAGCAGTGCATCTGCTCCATAGTTTCCACCAACCAATCGAAGGTTGGTTTAACTAAGCCATAGTGTCTCCCGGACCCCTCCCCTTTTGCAAGGTGATAGATTGTCAGTGCCTATGCCCAAGGGTAGGTGATATGGAGAAGCAAAGACAAATGAAAGCCATCCCAGCAAGAAAAAGATTTTATGAAGGAAAAGAGGGGGGAAAAAAAAGAATGTTCATACCACACACTAATTATCTAAGGGTTTTGTATGTCCTGTTATACTCGTTTTGACTGGCATCTAAGACTACTAATTCCAACACATGTAACAGGTCATCAATAAATCTTGAGATACAATACGAATGAGAATGGGAGGTGGTGGTGCTCAACACTCCAAAGCAAAGCGTTCTGTCCTGCCAAGTACCTCAAACTAAGGGTTACTGCGAGGCTGAGAGAGGCAGCATCTCTCACTTTCTCCTAATCCTTTCTCCACCTACGCAGGAAATAGAAGCCTGAAGCCGTCTCCATCAAAGTCGCTTTTGCCTGCCTTTCTGTGTAAGAGGCGGCCATAAAGAAACCCTCTTACCTATCTGGTCTGATAGGAGATCAAACACCCTCATTCCATGGAGGTCTTGTCCTAGACCCAGCAAGAAGGAACACTGAACAGAGACTGCAGGGAGACTCTGATAAACAAGTTTGGCCCTTCCTTTAGTCTTCTCCATTATATCACACCTTTCAGTTCAAGCACATTGATACGAATTGTCTGTTCTTCCAATAGAGTATAAAAACACGGCTGCTCTGGACCTCAGGGCTTCATCCTGAAGGCTTCCATGTCATATGAACATCAAGTAAATGAATGAGCAAAATTTTCTTTTGTTAACCTGTCTTTTGCTATGGGGTGTTGGTTATGACTCTAGTGTGTATATGAATATATCACACCTTTCCTAAGAAGCAATCTTTCATAGGACCCACATTTCTAAGAATAAAGACCTAGTCTCAGAAAGACAAATTTCTTCCCCGGTTCTGTGTGGATAGATCAAATCATATGTGGAGTGTGTGTATATAACATGAAAGTAGAAAAGATACTCTCCGGGGAACAAAAAGGACTCTGGGAAGTAGGGAAGAGCAGGATGGGAGGGTAGGGGTGAGCGTGAGGGGATATGCTCAATGCACAATATATACTTGTATAAAAATTTAAACAAATAGCAACAAATATCTCAATTTCTTTATCTCATAGATGATGTTGTTCACTTCCTAATGTACAAATGTACCAGTTCCCTAAGTTTACTAAGCTAGCAACTGAGAAATCTGAATTTACTTAGAAATCCCATTGATTCAGTGTAATAAACGGTGACAGTGGACCCAGGACAACATGAGAACACCAAGTTATCTCAAATATGTGGGGAAGATTTTCATAGTAGCCCTGTGCCTCCCTTGGCCATAAGCTTATGAACCCCCACCAAATATTAAGTCCTTTGGGACTAGTACCTTGACACCCAGAGCCAAGGGAGAGAAAGAAGGAAAAAAATATATTAAGTTGGCTTTTGGTTTGGTTTGGTTTGGTTTTGGTTTTGGTTTTTTGAGATAGGGTCTCTCTCTATAGACCTTGATGCCCTGGAGTGCACCATACAGAATAGGTTCAGGCTGGCCTCCAACTCATAGAGATCTGTCTGCCTCTGACTCCTGAGTGTTGCAATTAAAGGCATGTGCCACCATGCTCAGCTATATGAAGTTTTATCTGGGTAGTTCCTGAGGCAGCTGCTGGGAGGCGTAGGGGGAGAGCTAGAAAGATGTCCTGTGTCTTTGGAAGGCAGGTGGATATTCAAGGGTGGTAGATTGTGTGTGATAAAGCTTGCTACTTTGTTCCTATGAAAAGACACAGAATTCAGAGGGTGATACTAGACTCTCTGAGGCCACTGCAGTGGCATGCATAAACATCAGCAAACAGCCATTAAAATGATAGCTTTCTCTTGTTTATACTGATTAGAACCATCATAGCAAAAACTGGAATAAAAGGCTAATTTACATGCTCAGTTCCTACCAAGTATCTGACACAGACAGAATTTTTGGTCTTTTAGGGGTCATCTACCCCATCATCTTTATTTTAAATAAATTTAAAAAAAGCTCCCCAAGGGAAGGGAAATGAGATGATTTCCAATAACTGAAGCACACAAGTCGCCTGGCACCCACAGGAAGCACCATTTCATGGGCCTCATCTATGAACTCCTGCTTCTTCTCTCCACAGAACCTTCGATTTCTCTGTATCAGTGCTCTTTGTGGGTAAGTTCTGCTCCTAAAAGCAAAGTGTCTGAGGGAAGGAATTAATAGCTTCAGTCCAAGCAGCCCTCTTTGAATGCTGATGGCTCAGATGCAACCATCCTTGCAGCCAGAGAGATGCTTCCCTTCTGTCCAAGGAAGGCCATTCCAGGCCCAGAGCATCAGGCCCTCAGCACTTGTTTCTGAGCAAGAGCAGGATAACAGTGAACCCCCTGCAAATGCGGTACTCACTTAATTTGCTGACCACCTGATTAACAGTGTATCTCCACACTTCAACTCAGCTCTGGCTAAACTTCTACAGCTTCTTGCCAAAGGCGTCGTTAAAAGTCCTGACTTCATTTTCCCTATAGACACTTAAAAACCTCATTAAGTAGGAAGGAATGTTTTTAAAGCAGCCAGCTAGTGTTCTATCCATAGCCTTGAGTGTTGGAGGTTATAAGCTATTACACTCAACAACAGTCTCACTAGGACTCACGCCAGAGTTCCAGAATGACAGGCCAGTGGCTCCACAGCATTCTCCCATTAGTGGCCTAGATCTTTAGAAGCATTGTCTACAAAAGTTGTCACATTAAATGAAGTCTACATGACCTCCACATTCAGGCAAAAAGGTTCCAGATGGAAGAAGCTTAAAGAGGGAGAGAGATGAGGGTCCCCAGCTTCCTTGTATCTGATGGGACAAGACCTACAGGTGGAAGAACCTCAGTGTTAATACTGAGCATCAGTCCAAGGCGAGTTTTCTGAATATTTGGCAAATTCATGTAATCATGACTATCCTTAGTTTCAGTCAACTGTGAGGATAATAGTAGCTGTGCCCTCACAAGGTCTACTGCGACAATTCTGGGCCCGGCTGGAAAGAGCTCAGTGGTTTAGAGGGCGCACTGCTCTTGCAGAGAGACCAACTTCAGTTCACAGAATCCATGTAAGATGGCTCACAACTGCCTGTAACTCCATCTCCAGAGGATCTGACTCCCTTCCCCAGACTCTGAGGGCATACGCATGCACACACATGCATATAATTAAAAATAAGATAAATCTTCAAAAATTATTTAGGGTATGCATTTGAAGTTGACAAAACAATGAATACAAGGAGGTGTTCAGTGTTTGGTTTTTTTTTTTTCAATGTGAGTGAAAACTGGTGGCAACCAAAGTTACCTCACTGTCCCCGTTTTTCACAAGTCAAATGGGAAGGAGGGCTTTGGTGGAAGATGGAGACTATGTAAGTTACAGTCTTTCACTTCTTCAACATTCTCAGTCCTTTTTTATGCCACACAGCTTCTGAGATAATGTGTTCACACACACATGGTCTTCACTAAAAGGGCCCCAGGACATGCATGGTCATAGAAAGGAAGTGAATCAAAGCATGAATACTCTACTGTCACTCTCCCCTCACAGCCTCTGAGTCTTGGGGCATCGTCTGGAGAGCGCTCCTTTGACCCTCAGCCCCACTGTGTCAGTTCTGATCTAACACAGAACAGGGGATGTGTTGGTCCAGGTCAGAACTGCATCTGTCCTGCCTCCACCAGCTTGTCCATCACAAACACAGTCCCTCTTCTGCCAACAGGGACCTATGTTCCCTCTGACAGAATCCCTGAAGGGTCCCCCTTCTTAGTGACCCCCCATCTCTATCACTTGACCTTTGCAGCATCCTCCAACCTCCTCCTATCCAGGCTCCTGAGGCCTCCCTATCCAACTCACCCTCAATTCCTTCCAAACTGACTCATCACTCTCTAAGTGTAACATCTCTGATTTCCTTGACTACTATATGCATTTAATAAAAGCAAACACACAAAAGATCCCTGCTGTGGGATGTTCTGTATGTCAAATGTGTTGCCAATAAAACACTGATTGGCCAGTGGCTAGGCAGGAAGTATAGGCGGGACTAACAGAGAGAATAAAAAGAGAAGGAAGGTGGAAGGAGACGCTGCCAGACGCTGCCAGCCACCGCCAGGACAAGCAGCCTGTAAAGATGCCGGTAAGCCACGAGCCATGTGGCAAGGAACAGAATTATAGAAATGGATTAATTTAAGATATAAGGACAGTCAGCAAGAAGCCTGCCACGGCCATACAGTTTGTAAGCAATATAAGTCTCTGTGCTTTCTTGGTTGGGTCTGAGCGGCTGTGGGACTGGCAGGTGAAAGAGATTTATCCTGACTGTGGGCCAGGCAGGAAAACTCTAGCTACAGATCCCCACTTATAAAACACACTATTTCTTAGTCATATATCTGCCTGACCCAGATGAGAATGTCTTTATTTTTTCTGAGAGACCCAAATAGATACATGTGCACCCAAAGACAGGGAATAGATAGTAGGGCTGGGTGTGGTAGCTCATGTCTGTAACCCTAGCATTCTAAAGGTGGAGGCAGGAAGATTGCCTGCTGTGAGTTCCAGGAAATCCTGAGTTATGGTGTGAGATCCTCCCTAAATAAATAAACAAATAAAATTGGCTATAGAAACGTTGCTATTGTTGTATCATCATGAGAATGAAATTAAGATTGTAGTAAACTCCAAGTCGTGGTTGAAACTAGAGCCTCTGATGGGCAGATAGGTCTGTGCAGGACTGAAGTGGAAATAAGAAGCACAGGAGTGACCTGAGAGTGTAGGCAGAGCCATGCCAGGGACTGGAATTCCAGTGGGAGTGGCAAGGCTGACATGTTGCCCTGGGAACAGAATACTAGGTCCAGAGGGACACAGGGGTGAGAGCCTGCAGCCAATGGCAAAGAGAGAAGGTGAAAGCTTGAGGATGCTCTCTGAATGGCCCTTTCTTACTTTAGAACACATGAAAAATAATATCCATAGAAAAGTGTATGGCAGAGAAAATTAAGGGGCTTAAATGGAATCCACCTAAGACAAAGGAGTTCCCATTCCATCTCTTGCAGGGTTCTATTGGTTAAAAAGGATCCACAATATTGACCACAGGCAGTATATTGATCCACCTGATAGGTGGACAGTTTTCTTAGTCAATCTTGTGGTTACCATCCTCTTATTAGCTTTTTCCATTTTTTCCGAATCTCTTTGGAGGCAGTTTTTAACTCAAACATGCATGTAAGAAAAATGAAGCTTAGAGACACTGAGGGACCTGTACAAGAGCACAGAGCTGGCAGATACCAAGGTAAGGAATTGCTTCATGCACCAGACTCCACCTTCATATGCCTGCCATAGTCCTCCGGTACCCACTATAACTGCTGGCACCTCTCTGGCTTCCTGAAAGGCCGCCAGTGGCTAGGACCCATAAAGGTTAAGTTCCCAACCAGCTGGCACAGTCTTTTCAAAGCTTGTGCATGTCAAGAGGGATTTCCTGTTGTCTACTATTACAGGAAAATGAAGGATAAACCTAAGCAAAGAAGGAATTAAGTTTAACACACTAACAGGTCTAAGGGTCACATGATGGGGGAGTGGTTTTAAGTTATGAAGGTCATCACTGGACCCTCTCTTCAACCTGGCCTGCAGGCCTCAAGGAATATGAAAGTAGTAAACATAAGTGTAACTAATAAAATTTTTTATTATAATTTTTATGAAAACATTAAAGCAAGACCATGGAACATGTTAGTAGTGATATATAACATGATTGTGTATTTAGGATCTTATTTCCTGATATACTTCTTTAGAGACCATGTGAAACTGTAGTATCACCAGGGTACCTATGCACTTGAAGACTATAATCAGCAGAAAACTGTGATATTAGGGAGAAGAAACAGGATCTGATAGAGGCCATGGAGCAAGGCACAAGCTGTGCATACCAATGCATCTCCTGCAAGAATCAGCAGCGGCACCTAACATGGAGAGAAATACATACTCCAGGCATGGTAACATGTACCTGTAATCCTGGAAAGAGAGAGGCTAAGGTAAGAGGTTCAAAATTTGAAGCCAGCCTGAGCTATATAGTGAGACCCCCTTATCTCAAAACCAGAACGAAGCCAAGGAGTGCACACGCATGTGCAAGTGCACACACACACACACACACACACACACACACCGCCAATTTTCAAATAGCAGTGGTAGCAAGGACAAACCAGGCGTGCAGGGAAAATGGTGGCCATTCCTGGCTGATAGCATAACTGATTTCGAACTCAGACTGAGCCTAAGACTTCACCAAAGCATTTCATAAGTGATGACCTTTGAGGAAACTGTGAACTTAAAGGGGCAGGAGGAAGCAAGGATCAGTGAATGCTATTGGGGCTGTTATTGATATTATGCATTCCCAAATCAGTGAGGTTTGGAGATTTCAGTGTCACATGTAATGTCCCTAGTCCATTTCTGGTGGGTGTATTCTGACTAATCCCAAAGCAGATCTGAATCACAGAATTGTACAATCTTTAGACTTCAAGGTGTCCCTTATCTTCCAACCAAGAGTGTGCTTAGCTCCATCCCTCCTTTCTGAAGCAGATGAAATGAGCATGCTTGACTGCACCAATGTCTCTGCTTGTTCATTTGAACCAACCCCTCACCAGGAATTTGGCCCCAGCCCCTCTCCTCACTACAGACCATAAGACAAATAAGCCCTCTCTGGTCTTGGCTCTTCAAGCTGCTTTGCTGATGCTTTGGCCCCTTCTTTGAATGGTATGTCCACTGCACCCTGGTCTCAGCATCGGAGAGTAATTATATGATATGTCCACTGTACCCCGGCCTCAGCATCAGAGAGTAATTATTTGATATGTCCACTGCACCCTGCTCTCAGCATCAGAGAGTAACTATGCAGCTCTGTCTACACTCAGACTTTGGGTAAGAGAGAGCAGGAAGGCAGGCTTTCAATGTCTGAAAAGTCTAACTCTTTAATGAAAGTTAAAGCAAAGGGAAAGTCCTCAGTTTACACACTTCTACATTTCCAAGGACCAGCTCCATTTCCATGGCAATACCCCAGGAGTTGCCTCTTAGCCGAACACCCATCTCAGTATGTCCACTGACACACCTCTCCACTAGAGTGCTCAGTGACAATGAGCACTTGCTAGAATCCACCAGCACCCCTCAGCTCCTCCATCACTGTGACATTCCAACCTTCCAATGAACTAACAAAATCTGCAAGAGGTCACAAAGATTCTGTGGCGTTAAAAAAAAATTATATAGATTTTATACTAGTTCATTACTAGCAAAAACCCCTTTTAAGTTGCTGACAAAGACATCATTTTCACACACACAAATCTTTAAGACAATTCAATAATCAGAAGAAATGGAACTAAAAATAATGTTAGCTGTGGCATGGGGAACTCAGCAAAATGTGATAAGTACCTCTCCAGTCACCAAGCTTCAGAATACACAATGCCCCATTCCATTCAGCTGTGACAATCTAATTCAGGTTTCATTCTCCCAGGAGGTGATCACTGAGTCCAGATGGACACCAAGCCACTTCATCTTCCTGGGCATTTAAGCCAGACTGCACTGCAGGTAGACACTAAAATTCAGCTCCCTGCGTCTGCTGCCAGCAAGCCTGGCCAGGAGAGGAGCTGCCACATGCCTTGAGCCAACTTCTGGGTTGCAGCGTGCGGCCAAGAGCCCTAGGATTCCTCAGGCCACTCTTATGTCTCAGGACTTAAAGGGACAATCATTCCAGTTCTGCTTACTCGCCAGAATTCTGAGGGACTGGTGCACAATCATGATACTGTCAGAACCTAACAGACAAAGGTTAGCTCTAACAGATAAGTATTCATAGGAAAAAAAGAAGTTCTAAAATAAAGGGCACTTAGTGGACAATAAGCTAGATTAGTAATTTATCAAGATGGGAAAGACTATCACAAGAAGATCCTAAATTGGGAGATGGTAGATCAGATCTGAGAAAACAAACAAATAAATAAATAAATGCATACATACATACATACATACATACACACATACATACATAAGTGTTACCTGGACCCAACTTCACCATGGCACCCCCACTGTATCATTAACTCCCCAAACTTCATTTCTCACCTGTAAACCAGGCATAAGAATAACACACAAGCCTGTCCTTGACCATGTTCTAAGAACCCCAGGAGGTAATGTATATGAAGCATTTGTTAATACACAGTAAGAGTCCAACACCTGTTAGCTTTTTAACAGTATGTCTCCTTATGATCACCAAAGAAAGATGAATGGAGGAGTCATCAGTGAGGGTGGAGGGAAGGGGGCCAGACAGGAACCACAGAGTACAGGCATGGTCAACTACAGCTGGGATCACAAAGTATCAGCTAAGTCCTTCCTCACTTTGGGAATGCTTTTAGGATCATTTCAGATTGATCTCGAAATTAACGCCAAAAGCAAACAGTCAAATATGAAGTTGCTTTACTAAAGGGACAGGGGAAAGCCAGCAAAGTTTAAAACCCTTTGTGAGACAAACAAGCTTCTGGCAACACTTCTAGTCTATCCATCTGGCTGGCCAAATGTCCAGTCCTTCTGCCTATCACTCACTTACCTGTTCCCGACACTTGACTGGCTATGCCCCTGCAGCCACGGGAGTCTGAATTCAAAGATCCTAAATGCTACCCAACCTAAGCACCTCCTCTGAATGCCCAGGGACTGTGAAAAATTAACATATCTTCCAGGAACTTAAACTTGGAAGAAAGAATTATACAAGATTCTGGCTTTCAGGATTACCTTGCCTCGTTATGCCTCATCTCAGGACACACTAGGACAATGTTTGTAATTATCAGTGTATTACTGTGAGGGAGAAATATGAAACCTGTATGCTTTCATCCTGTTTTAAGTAGTTGATGGTCTAAGGGGGAATTATAGCCCATGTCTTAATAAATTTAAGTTCGTGGAAAATGTGAAGTCCAAGGTCAAGAAACCGGCAGGGTCACTGTGCAGTGAGGATTAATTTCTTGGTTCAGAGACAGTGCCTTTCTGTGTTCTCTGACTCTCTACTGTCTTACTAAAGTGTTATCCGGCCACAGTTGACACCTCCCTGTGATCCCATGTCCCACTTTTAACACACTGCAAATTGCACTTGAAAGGATGCTCCCCACCCACTCGATGACACTCAACCCTGCTTTGGGTTGTGTTTAGGAAGATTAGAGGTGGGGACCCAAACTCTAACAATGCCCTGGAGAATACCTACAAACAACAATGTTACTGCTGGTCCTCGGACCAAGCTTTGAATACCAGAGCCCTAGGATATATCCCATGATCAACTCTATTCAGGTCATCAAGACCACCCCACCACCACCACCACCCCCCCGCCTTTTTTTTTCTTTCTAAAATGCTTACAATGGTTTAGGTGCGGTTACTTTAAAATGAGTATTATGTAGGCTTACAAGATGCCTTGGTGGATAGGAATGCTTACTGTACAAACTTAACATTTTGAATTAGATTCCCAGAACTCACATAAAAAATTACAGATGTGCCAGATTCGGTGGTGCACATCTGTAATCCCAGCAGTCCTATAGGGAGATGGGAGGTGTGGACAGTAGAACTGCTTGGAAGCTCATGAGCCAGCTAGCCTGGAATACACAACGTAGCAGAAACGAGAGACCCTGTCTCAACAAGAAGGAAGGGGAGAATCAATTCCTGAGAGCTGTCCTCTGGTGTTCCAGTATGCTTGCACACACATGTGCACATGCACACACACATATACAATAATAATATATTTTCAAAAGATGAAATAAGTATTATGGGGGAAAAAGCACATGATAGCCACTAAGGGAAAAAAAAAACCACTTGTAATGCATTGTGCCATCCCCTAAGGATACAAAATGAATAACACGATCTTATATTGAATTATTTTCTGTCTCTCTACTCACCAGCTGAATGACCTAGAAGGAACCATGTAATCCATTAGAGCAGGTTTTTTCTTTTATAAAATGAAGATAACATTGCTTGCCTCACAAGGTGGTGTGAATATGGAACAGAACTATGTGCATGAACTCATAACACAAAAATCTTAAGATGTTAGATGCTTATTGTTCTGGCTCCTTTCATACTGTAAATAACCTAATGGTGCCAAGAGCTGATATTATCTATGTCCCTTCTACCAAAACTATGTTCACCCAGTTGCTCACACTCTACAGAATTTCAGTTTTGTTCACTAGATGTCTGCCTACTTTTATTCCCAGCCTTGGATGAGCAGTGCATCCTAGAAAATTCCTACAAGGTATTGAGCATAACTTGAAAGTCTCTTTTCTGAATGGCTTCTTAGCCCGATGTTAAAGACCCCAAATTTAACAAGTGACCTCATTTCCTGTAGTATTTTCCTCCCAGTGATTTTGAAACATTTCCCACAATCACCTTTGTCCAATATTCATTGGATGGCTGAAGTGATACCAAGATTTGACATTTGTTAAGTCTAAATTTAAAGCAATAAAAATTTAGAAGTTGGGATTGTGTACTAGAATCTGTAGACTGCTTTCCCTCTATCAAAAGCACACTGTCTTTTCTCAGGGTCACCACCCATCACATTCTTTGAATGCTGGTCTGAGCTCTTTATGCTATCCCCTGACTTATACACCTGTTCCTTAAGAATCACGACACTGCTGCAACTGACACTAATTAGCCCTTCCACTCCAGGCCCTACTCGGGGCTAAAGGCTAAGGAGACCAAACACACTCTGCCTCTGAGCGTCTAGAGGGTGAGTGATCTAGCAGAGGAAGACGGAGATGGATTTCTGGTTTTCACCACAGTTCCTTCTTGCCTTTTGCTCTAGTATTGGACTACATTCCCAGTTCTATAGCCTGTCAGTCCAACACCAAATCCACTTAGGCTGAGGCCCAGCCGCCCATGAGGCCGAATCGAAATGCTTTCAGATCACAGGACACCTGAAAGATTGCTAAGGAGTGACCTCAGGGTGGAAGGAAGCCCGTGCCCCTTGCCCATGCCTGCTTCTCCAGGTGCTCTTCCTGCCACCAGGACAGACAAGATTAACAAGAAGGTTCTATTTAAACTTCCAAGAGGCAGTGCTGTGCCTTTATGGGTCTATTTAAAATCCTCCAGGCAGCTGCAGTACATAATAACAAATCAGCAGGAGAGAGGGAGGAGAGGCAAGAGGAGGGAGGAGGAGG
>CABHPR010151919.1:0-33229 GCA_902168415.1 Peromyscus melanophrys | reverse complement strand
TTTTTCGAGACAGGGTTTCTCTGTGTAGCTTTGCGCCTTTCCTGGAACTCGCTTTGTAGACCAGGCTGGCCTCGAACTCACAGAGATTCGCCTGGCTCTGCCTCCCGAGTGCTGGGATTAAAGGCGTGCGCCACCAACGCCCTGCCTAGTGCATTTCTTAAAGGACTGATGTGGAGTTTTAATAAATTTACACTCCACTAGAAACACATAAAACTGAAGTCATTCCTTCCTGGGATGCTGTCTTCCAGTTGTGTCTCGAAGCCCCTCATCTCTCTTGGGGTCCCCATGCATGCAGAGTGCCTGCTAGCCACAGGTGCTCCTTGCCCTGGGCACTTTCCTTGCAAACAAGATGCTCACTCACAGCTGGAGTGAGTAGGTCAGCTGCTCTGGTCCATGCTGCTCTGGTTCATCTCCGCATTCGCTCTAACAGGAAATTTAAAGATAAATCGTCCAATCAGAAATAATCCCACTCAAATGCAAATACATCAAGGGCTCATTACTTTAGCCTCACTAATTATGAGTCCATGGTGATTATTCATAAGTGGTAAAATGATTTAAGGAAAGAAATGGACATTATAACTTTTGCCTGAATTTTCAGTTTGCTCAGGGGAAAAGTAAATCTATTCAGTTGTCAGTAGCAATTTCAAGAGAAAGATTAAACTATGAAATTGAAGATTCGCCTGCTACATGTTAGGATCCAGTGAGCTGTGTAGTGAGGGCTTCTGCTATTTGCTGAATTTTAGGCGCCGCAACATAATTTGTAACTTGGTTGGTAGTATGTGATGGTATGTACCACCCCAGAGAGTAGGGGAGACACTTCTTCAGAACTGATGGAAACATTTCAAATTTCACTGACTTCAAGGATCATTCATCCTCGTGTGTTCAATGCTCTGCCAGCCTCTGCCTTCTCTTGGGGTCCGCAAAGGTCTCTTACTCGTGTGAAGTGTATTACTGGGGTTTCATTTCCTAGCACATGAAGTTTGGAGACTGTGTTCAGATGACAACAGTTGGGAAAGGCTGTTCGGTACAGCCACCAAGGTCTGCTTCAAGCAATGTCTTCAAAACCTTTGTTGGAATTATATTATTATTTTTATGTGTATAGGTGTTTTGTCTGTATCTATGTCTGTACACCGCAGGTGAGTCTGGTGCCTTGGAGTTCAGAAAAGGGTATTGGATCCTCTGGAACCAGAGTTACAGATGGTTGTGAGCTGTCGTGTCGTGCTGGGAATTGAATCTAGGTCCTCTGGATGAGCAGCCAGTGCTGTTAACCACTGAGTCATCTCTCCAGCCTTTAAGAAATGTCTTACTGGAGAAAAGGGAGTAGATGTGATGTAACTTTGTTGTTTCTCTATTTTCTGCCTTAGCCTTTTCCATGGGAGACTAGTCTGTGTTCCTCTTTGCGGTTCCAAAATTCCTCTGTGATGACACATACAGTTTTGTTTAAAGGTTCATTTTATTGTTTATTTATGTATTTGCATGTCCATGTGGTCATGGGTGCGGTGTGTCCGGAGGCCAGAAGAAGGTGTCAGATCCCCTGGAACTGGAGTTACAAGGCCATTATGAGGTCCAGACATGGGTGCTGGGAACCAAACTCTGGTCCTCTAAAAGAGGACCTCTCCTCACAGCTTTACCCTCAACTTCTGTGCAGATGAAGGTGGCAACACACTAAAAGAAGATGATCCAGGGTCCAGGGATGCATCTGAGCTAGGATTTGACTGTGTTTCCTGTGGTGATATTTTGTTTGTGCTCTCACAAAGAGAGCTTGCCTGGAGATCAGAGTGCGGAGCTAGCCACTGGAGGACAGGCCGTGGTGGCACACACCTTTAATCCTAGCACTTGGGAGGAGGAAACAGGAAATGACAAGGCAGGGTGGAGACAGGAGCTCTGGACCCTTTCAGGCTGAAGTAAGAAGTCTCTCTAGTGACTGGCTCCTTTACTGATCTTTCAACATTTACTCCAATATCTGGCTTGGGGTTTTTATTATTAAGACCAATTAGGATTTGTGCTACAGTTTTCAAAAAAGCACATGTTGGAAAATCAATCCTCAGTGGCAACAGGATGAGGAGATGGAACCAATGGGAGAAGTTTGGGTTGTGAGGACTCCACCTACACATGGCCTGAAGCTGTGAACTCACCCATGTGACGCCTTCTGCCGTGTAAGAAAGTGAGTCCTCCACAGGTGTAGCTATGTCTGCAGGTTTGAGAAGAAACAATAAACACCCGTTGTTTTGGGTTTTGATGCATGCTGCTAGGCAAAATGTTGTGATAAATGACCACTGTAGGAATACAGCCACTAGGTGTTTTATGGCGGTATATGCATGAAAAAGTTCCTTTAACATAGTTATGTTAAAATTAACAGCTGAAGTCTGCCTCAGGCAAAAAGACAAATAGAACACTCATGTATAAAGAACTCAGCTTCAAAAAAGATCCATTCAAAAATGAATACATTTTTATAGGTTACTAAACAGTTCTCCTATGGAACGCGTGTCTCTTTAGCTACCTGTACCAGCAAAGTATCCCTGCCCCCATACTGTCACACCTTTATGTGTGATTGGTCCTTCCTGGAAACCGTTTCTGTATATTGTTCCATTGCTTGGGGGTCAGATTTTCCTAGAAAGGATTTTTTTTTTTTAAAGATTTGTTTTATTTTGGGGGCTGGAGAGATGGCAGAGTGGTTAAGATCATTGATCCTCTGGAGGACCCTGGTTCAATTCCTTTCACCCACACAGTGAACTCTCTGTAACTCCAGTCCCAGGAGGTCCAAGCCCTCTGTTTGCCTTTGAAGGCACTGTATGCACTCCTCGCATAGAGACACATGCTGGCAAAACACCCATACACATAAAATAAAAACAAAAATCTAAAGTCATCTTAAAGATGTATTTTATTTTTAATTATATGTATGTATATGTTTGTTTGAGTATGTCATTTGGAGGCCAGAAGAGAAAGTTGAATGCCCTGGAACTGGAGTTGCAGGAGGTTGTGAGCAGCCTGACGTAGGTGCCTGGGTCTCAACTTGGGTCCTCTCCAAGAGCCATGCATGCTCTTAAACACTGAACCATCTCTGAACCATCTCTCAATCCTGAGAGTATTTTTTTTTTTTTAACTTTCCTCGGTGTGTAACTAGGTAGCTACCAAGCATTTGCACAAAAGCATGTTTCCACAGTCCCTTGTGGTGTTCAGTCGTTCAAGACACAGTACAGTTTCCCATCATACTACACAGACCACCTTTTTTTGATAAAAAAAAAAAAAAAACTCTTTCCATCTAGGAAGTATTCGAAACACCCCACGAAGCTCAGGGAGTTCTTTGTCAAAAGCCATGCTCTGGGAAACTCCGCAGTGTGCTGAAACCCAGGATTAATGTATGATAACGAGCAGCTGTATTATAGATGAGACTGTGGCTTTACCTCATCCCCTTTACCTGGCGACAATGTTGATGACAGCAATGATGATGATCATTTCCTGACTGCCACTTTACACACATTAACTCCTCTAATGCCCACAGCATATATACGCCATATATTACTATTGTCCCTTACTTTTACAGATAAAGGATTGAGGAAGGAGTAATTAATTTATCCATGGCCACGTAATTGGTAACTAGGCACGCACGTTAAGGATTATAACCCAGGTGATCCGTCCCAAGAGTGTTCTCCCCATGTTCCACCACTACACGAATGTGAGTCTGTATCCATATGCGCTTTCTTTAAATATGCATGCATCTCTAATGACTGTGCATAGGATAGACTTGTAGGATTTTTTGAAGACCACAATTTTGTCACATGACTGCTATCTTTTGCTATTGCAAACCATGTGTTGGTGAACTGCCTTGAATGTATCACTGGTGCCCTTGTCCTCCAGGGAAAACGCCCAGCCACCAGAGTGGTGGTTGTCAGGTTTCGCACACCAAGCTTGCAAACACCTTCCTGTGTGGCCTTTGGATCATTCTTCTTTATCACCATCAGACACAGATATTCTTAGCACAACAGTTACAGCCCCGGTATTTTCTTTTCTCAACACTGCTCATGATTTTAATATCCTAAGTATGTGGCGGCACCAGATGCCGTTACACCGTTCTCTTGTATTTTCTTTTCAAATTTCGCTTTTCCTGTTGGGGGGAGGTCTGCGAATGTTATGAGACAAGGACCTGGCTTTGCTCTTCCCTATGAACCTACCATTTTTCTAGATTGCTACTCATTTGTTGCCACATTATTTATTGAATGCTGTTTTAACCTGCTGCCATGTGCCAGCTCCTTTGTCCTCTTTCAAACTTCCGTAGGTAGGTGGTTTATTTCTGAACTCTCCCCGCGGCAATATCACACTGTTTACATTAGTGAGGGTTTGCATGATGATAGGGTGTTAATATTCAAAAGCACACACCCCCCCATCCCCACTTCTTCCTCTTCTTTGCGATTTTCTAGCCCAGTCTTGGCTGTTGGCTTTTATATGCATTTTAGAATCATCTTGTAAGTTCTCTGAAAACCCCACTGGGATCTTTATTGAAATTGCATTGAATTTAAGGGTGAGTTTGGGGAAATTGGCGTCTTTAAAATATGGAAGCCTCGTATCCATAAACGTGGTAAAAGACTCTTTCCTCGTCCCCTTCAATAAAGTTTTGTTGTTTCCCCATAAACATTGCATACATCGTTTGCTAGATTTATTTATGAGCATCTAAAAGTTTTTACTGCCATAGTTAATAATGTGCTTTAAAAAGTACATTTAAAAAATAACTATCGATTTTCAGATATTGATTTCTGGCACCCTTGCTGAACTTTCTTATTAGGGCTGATATTTATTTGTAGATTCTCTTATATATTCCATGTAAACAATTATATCATTTACTATCATCTTTTCTCAATCTTTAGGTTTTTTTTTAAATGACTATTCTGCTTTATGAAATTGAGATATAATTACCACAGGACACAAAGCACAGATCTTAATTATTCAGATCTGTCAGCTTTGATAATTACATACATTCATGTAATTAACACCCCCAGTTGAGACAGGGAGTGACTCAGTCACCTGCACTCCCCCGAGTCACTCTTCCTGCCCTGGGCAACCATGGTCTTCTCTCTGTTATAATCTGTGAGCTTCCCTGTCCTCGAACTCTATACTAACGCCATAGGAAGCACAGATGGCCGCACGTGGCATGATGTCACGTGAAGATTCACTCATGTTCTCACCTGTAGTGGCAGTCCATTCTTTCTGCTCTGGCTGAGCACTATTCTGTGGCACATAGGACATGATCTGTTGTCCATCCTGTTGATGACCATTTGGGCTGTTCTGAGCTCACTGATTTTAGGGAATAAGACTACTATAGACATTGCTGTGTTTCTTTTTTCTTTGTCTTTTTAAAACTTGTGCCTATTATGTTGACCAGGACCTTCCAAATATCACTGAGCACAGAATAAAGGCTATTCTGATTATGTTTTTGACACTGTTTTGATACTGACACACATTTTTGAATGATACACTGTTACATTAAGGAAGTTTCATGTGGTCTTAGCTCGTTCAGATAATTGATTTGGAGATCTGTTTTCTAAATCAACTGTAGTTACTGAATCACATTAAGTACTTTAATCTGGTAGAACAGTGATTTACATTATAGAACCTATTTTTATGTGTTAAAATCATAATTAGGGTTGATTTAAGAAATTGTGACTAAAATGGGGTGTTTAGTGTGTTTGCATGACATTAGACTACAGTTTTTCTGGTTTTGTTTTGATATTTAATAGCATCATAAAGTGAGCTGAACAGATTTCTTCCTGTTCCTAGTCTTCTGAAGCAATTTTATTATGTTAAGTTGTACATGTCTTGAAGGCAGAGCGTACCTGTAAAACCAGCCAGGCTTGGAGACTGAATCCAGGGAGGGTAGCAGCAGGGTATGGGGATTAATTTACTATCCTTGAGAGTAATTTGTACACTCGTGCTTTTATATTTCTTTTTGAATCAGCTTTCCAATATTTTTCTGGAAAATTGCCTTTTTAATCTGACTCTTCACATTTGTTGCCAGGAAGCTATTTATTGTATCCACCTTTTATTTCTCCTGCATTTTTATTTCGTTCTTCCTATATCCACAATATGGGTAGTTTTTTGTTTGTTTGTTTGTTTGTTTTTTAATTTCTGCTTCTCTTCTTTTGACCAAGTTAGTGTGATGCTTTGTCTCCTAGAAGATTATTTTTCTTTTAGAAAGCATCTTCCCGACCTCTCGTTTTTCACATTATTAGTCTTGCTAATCTCACCTTCCTGTGATTTCAGGTCCTCCTGCTCTGGTTTCTCCTGTTGTGATTTGTGTATTCGGTATCCCCAGCCTCAGTCTTTCTGGTTTCAGGCGTGCTTTAAATGTTTACCTCAGCCGCTCACGGTGACGGACCACAACTGTGGCTCAAGTCCGCTTGTGCAGGTTGCTTCTGTATAGTCCTTCCAATGCCGTGTCTTGATAGCTTGAAGTCCGCTGGTGCTCACAGTACAAGATCTGTCAGTTCTGTGGTCAGCTGCTGCTCCTGCGAGCAACACACACTCTCAGCATTCCTACCGCCCTGCGGACCCGCTGGGAAGCATCACGCCCTCATCACTGCTTGTTTCCTAGATCTGCCATTTAGTGTTTGTCCCATGATTTGCTTCCCAAATACCATTGTTTCTTCTCCTTGGTTGCTTAGAGTTTTGTTTTTTTTTTTTTTTCATTTCCAGATACACTAACAATTTCTATTGCTTGTCTAATCTTTTATAAATAATGGTTCTCGGGTTTGATACATGCTAGGCAAGTGCTCTGTCACTGACTTCCCACCCCCAACTATTTTTTTTCATTTTATTGAGATGACTACCGGATTCCAATTTTTCAGCATTTGCTAGGGTTGGTTAGCAGTATAGTAGATGATGTATTTTTCTTCAGGTTTTCATGTATGCATAAAAATACATGCATTCCTTAATTCTCTGCATTTTTTTTTTACATGTCCCCTTGCCTAAACCTCATTGTGTTATTTAATTGCCTGTGTTGCTTCTGCTTTTTTTCCTGTCTTTTCCATCGGTCACTACTGGTCTACCAATCCTGAGAAAATAATACTAAAATTTCCATTGTGTTAGTTATAAATTCTTTTTGTTTATATCAAGTTTTGATTTATGTATTTTGTGGCCACATTGCGAGGTACAGATATGACCATAAGATCTTTCTGATAAGTTTTTCTTTAATTATTAGTAACATCCTCTTTATTTTAGTGGTGTCTTTTGCCTCAACTATATTCTGTTGTGGGGCACTGTGTAGACATCAGTCAATATTTGCTTGGTTTATTTTTTCTCATTTACTTTTTCTATGAAGTCTTAGACATGTTTCTTCTAAAGAGTGTATATATATATATATTTTTCCTTCTTGTGTAAGAGTATCCATTCCACAGTCTGTGATACAGGGGATTGGACCCAAGGCTGCAGCATGTTAAACAAGCATTCTGCCACCTGTGTTTTCAGGTAGTTTCACTATGCACTCCAGACTGACTTTGAACTTGCCGCTCTCCTGATTCCACCCCCAAAATGCTGAGACTACAGGTTTATGCAAGAGTCAGAGCTCTCTATAGGAAAAGGACCAATGGAATGAGTACATATATTCAAAGGGAATCGATAGAGTGGCTTACACAGTACAGGTTGGGTAGTCTAACCATGGCTGTCTGCAAGCTAGAGAGGCTAAGAACCCAGGAGCTAATCAGTCCATGAGGTTGGGTGCCTTGGCAATCTCAGTCTGGCCTGGAAGGTTCCTGGAGATCCCCTGGTCTTCAGTCCACAAGAGAAGACCAAAGAAGCTGGGTCCTGGTGTTGGTGAAGGATGTCAGGATAGTAGCAGCATCACAGATGCACTTATCAGCAAGCAGCAAAGCTTTTCAACAGACCTCTTTATTCCTAGGCTGCCACTGGATGGTGCTCCCTGCTCTGTGGGAGGTCCTCCTCTCCCCTCAGTTAATCCTTCCAGGGAATATCCTCACCTTGTGAGGTCAACCACTAGGGTATGCTCCATTTTCTAATTCATGATAGTCTCTTCATATTTTTGTGATTTGAGTGTTTTTTTTTTTCCAACCCACTCCCTGTAACTTCCTGTCTTCTACTGGCTTAATGGTTTCTTGTCTGATGTTTAATCCGAACTCTGCTTTTTATGCAGTTAAGAATAGAAACCACCACAGGGGAAATGAACCCAGAACACAATTTTATCAAATTATATTTTGTCCTTTCTTTGGAAGTTACAGGTTCTCCCTTTCCCCCCTCCCTCTCCCTCTTCCCCCCTCCCCCCTCCCCCTCTCTGTTTCTGTCTCCCTGCCATTAATTATCTTTTTAGTATGCATCCACGACTTGGCCTAAGGCAAAAGACTTATAGTATGTCTTTTTTCCCCAGGATTACCCCCACATTACTTCTTATTTATTTTTATTTTTAATATTTTGGGTCAGTTCTTTGAGCCAATGATTTACATAGAAGCTCATCATCTCTATCATTTGCTCACTTCGAAATGTTTTATTCTTTTGCTTTCTTTTATTGGTAGTAAGCCTTGATAGCCCCCTTTTAGAAATATTTTTTAATTATTTAATTTAATTACTTTTATGTGTCTGATGTTTTTGCCTGCATGAGTGTCTATGTACCATGGAGGCCAGAAGAGTGTATCAGTCATGTGGAACTGGAACTACAGGTGGTTGTGAGTTGCCACATGGGTGCTGGGAACAGAACCTGGTCCTTTGGGAAAGTACCCAGTGTTCTTAACTGATGAGCCATCTCTCCAGTGCCCTGATAGCCCTTTTATGAAATATCTGTTTTCTACCTTTACTCTTTAGTTGATCAGTTGATAAGAGAGTTCTGAGCTCCTGGCTATTTCCCCTCACAACTTTGAAGATATTGTAACAGCATCTTCCAGCCTCTAATGTCATTGTTAGAATTACTATTGTTATTCAAGTTATTGTTTTATTATATATAAAATTTATTTTTCCTTCTCGAAAATTTTAGTTTCTTTTATCTTCATATAATTTCACTGCAGTTAGTCTAGAAATGCACTTCTGAGATACACTTCTTACTTTTGACTTATTTGTTTTGCATAGGCTTAGTCAGCTTCCTTAATTGGAAGGTGTTCTTTTTGATGAGGTCTGCATGATCCTCAATTATTGTCACTCAAACATGATTTCCTCTCTGCCATCTTCATTCATCTGAGCCTGTAGTTCCTGATAGGTAGATGTTATATTTCCTCCATTGTGAGTCTGTCTTTTAACTTCTCCTTTACACTCTCTGTTTTCTTCCTCTTTTGTGCTATGTGCTGGGCAGCACTGGGCAGTCAGGTGGAGTTGACTCCTGTCTCTCTGCCTTTTTCTTGCTGCATCCCATGCACTCATCATGAACCTGTCATGTGGTGCTTCTTCCCAGATGATTTCCCTGTATTTTACCTTTGGTATTTGCAGTGTTTATTTTTAAAATTATTCTTTTATTAGTCCTTTGAAATTTTTGTAATTTGTCTTTTGATCATATTCATGTCTTCTGCACGATCCCCCCAGGTCCACCGCCACCCCAGGCCTGTTCCTTATCACCTAACTTTATGTTTTCTTTTTTATTATTGTTTTGTTTTAACCCATCAAGCACAGTTTATGCTGCCTATATGCTCGTGCTTGTGTGACCTTCACTGGAACGTGGTTGGTGGCATCCTTAAAGAAAACTCACTCTCCCTCTCCCAGTAGCTCTCAGTTGTCAATGGCTTCTTAGTCAGGGGTGGGATTTCATCCCTAGCTCTCCCTCTCCACGCTGGGATTTGGTCTGGCTTTAGCTTGCTCGAGTCTTGTGCATGCTGTCCTGGTCACTGTGAGTTCATGTGTGCTGTGAGGGAAGACACTGTTTCCTTGCAGTCACTGCTGTTTCTTACAATCTTTTGATTCCCTTCTCTGAAATGATCCCTGATCCCTGGGAGAAGGGAGATGCCCTGTTTATGGCTGAGCATTCTGAAGTCTCTGTTCTCTGCATCCTGACCAGTTGTATTCATTGCCATCTACTACAAAAATTAAACAAAACAAAACAAAAAGCTTCTTTCATGCGGGCCAATGATTTATTATTGTACTCAAAGATTAGTGTGTCTGGTAATCCTCATCAGTGGGGATTTTCATAAAAACCCTAGTTTTTATGCTTGTGTTTTCTGTTGACTTGTGTGTACAGTGAGTATTTTCCTTGTGCTGTGTGTGACTTTGTATTATAAGGGGACTTTCTTTTGCTTTGGGAATCTGGGCAGCCTGAGTCATTGCAGAGACTCTTTGGGGGTGTTCTGTTTACTTTGAGCCACCCAGACCCATCATCAGCCCAAACCTATTTTCACATAACTGTTCACCTCAAGGACCCTTCATACCACAAATGCTGTATAAAATAAACTCCAAACAAGCAGCGTGGGAATGCTGCATTCTGCTGGGAGAATTATTTACTGATGGAGTCTATTTTTCTAGCTAGTGTCATGACTGAAACAATTCCCTTCCTGTCTGGAGTGGTGGGTAGATTTCTAGCCTCAGTTTTTCTCAGTTAACACTACTGGGAGACATCACAGGCACATTTCCAGGCGATCTGGCTCGACTGACTTCCCCAGGGACTGAACATCTGTTGTGGACCTTCTTCTGTGATGCTCAGCTCATGCCTACCTTCTGACCTGGGCACAACTGTAGAGCACAGCCTACCCTGAATTCTGCTTTACTATTAGTGTGAAGCTACATCTTGAAAGCCAGAGCCCTTACTCCTTTACACAATATGGGGTGTGTGTGTGTGTGTGTGTGTGTGTGTGTGTGTGTGTGTTTCCTTTTTCTGACTCCAGGTCTTTATGTGAATTTTATGTGACCCTTCTGTGCACTCATTCAGAGCAACTAAGTTCCAGTACACTCCATTCTGTACGAATGTTTTTCCTTTACATCTCTACCCATATGTTTCAAAGTATGAGGTGGCAGGGGTGATGGTGACAGGGCAACTCCTCTTGTCCTGAGCCAGGAAGTCAACCCCGTTGGAAGGACACAGGCAGACATCTTCCTACCTAAGGCTCCTTCCACTTCCGGTACCCTCATCCATATAGTGCTTGGAAAAGAGTTCTGATCCATGAAAAACAGACATACTATGAAGATATCTGAAGCTCCTCTTCCTGAACATGCCACACCCCATCATTCTGTTTTTGTTTTGTTTTGTTTTGTTTTGTTTTTTCTACAGCTCCACACTTTAGCCAGACATGTCTTGGTCAAAGATGCTACAGATGATTTGGGGTCTTTTTCTTCCTGACTTTGATGATTAATCTCAATTGCCAACTTGACTACATTTGTAATCAAAGAAAACCCAAGCTGCTGGGTGTTCCCGTGAGGGACACCACTGATCAGATGAATTGTAGCAGAAACACCCTCTCTAAATCTGCTCTCAGCCCACATGAAAGGACCTGGAAGAAGAAGCTTTTGCTGTTTGCCTGCCTCCCTTTACTCTGGCTGGCAGGTTCATCTAGCCTGCTGCGGCAGCTGTGCAGCTGGTATTAAATCAAACTTCTTCAGAATTCCGATATAGACTGAAAACCAGCAGCTCTCCAGGACTCCAGCATCAGATTAAGACTCCAGAGACATCCAGCCTCATGGATCAAACAAGCACCAGACTCTTGGCCTTGTCGTCATGAGACAAAACTGTTGGGCTACTGGGACCACATCCTGTAAACCAGTCTAATAATACACACACACACACGCACGCACGCACGCACGCACGCACGCACGCACGCACGCACAATCAATTCTTTTCCTTTAGAGAATGATTGATAATATGTTCACTAACAGAGGCAGAACCCTTTCCCTGCCTAGTCCTCCTGAAACAGTGAGAATCCTCCATCAGGATCACCGAGACAGGAAGTGGAGAAAGGAGCTTTCCGTGCAGCCGGGGAACCTGAGTTCAATCCCCAGAACCCACACAAACGAGAGAACGGACTCCAGAGTTGTCCTCTGACCTTTCCACGTAACCTGCTGTGGGTGTACTCCACCCCCAACCATACCCAGGAGCAGCCACACATATGCACACACAAGCCATGAGTTATAGAAAGAAGCCTTCATCCTTCATTTATGATGGCAATTGTCAGATTTAGACATAATTAGAATGAGAAACATTTTTCAGTGCAAGCTATTCGCCAGGCATGCGATTTCTCTTAACCTTGAGAATGGCAGCCACCCTCCCCACAGGACAAGTGGAAAAATAAAGCTTAGAAAAATTAAGTCACTACTGGTTCCACAAACGATGGAGCTGGGATTACAGCCAAGGTCTCCCTCTCGCTAGGACCCCACATTTTAAATCTGTCTTCATCACTTAATCGTGTTTGCCATTTCTTAGTTCTTCATCTTGCCTTTCTTTTAAACTAGAATTCTCTAGTCCTGGAGGATGTCCATTCCTTGTGCATATTTTTATTTTAGCAGTACCACATGTGTTCAAATGACTTACAGTGTTCCCAAGCAGGAGCTTAGTAACTGGAGTCCAGCGTTCCTGGTGTGCAGGAGGGAGGCTTGTTGAACAGACATACCGTTTCTTTCTATGTGTCCGTGTGTCCCTGTGCATGTGTGTGCACATGTGCAAGTGAGCGAGCACATGTGTGTTCCTCCATCAGTTTGTCTGTCCATCTGCCTCTGTGTGTGTGTGTGTGTGTGTGTGTATGTGTGTGTGTCTATCCGTGTGTGTGTCTGTCCATGTGAGTGTGTGTGTTTCTGTGGTCCTGTGTGGATGTTCACATGCTTGTGAAGGCCAGAGGGCAACCCATGTGTTCTTCCTCAAGAGCCCTCCACCTTGTTTTTTGAGACAGGGTCTCTCACTAGTACCTGGGAGACTCAGTGAGTACTTGGAACTCACTGATTAGGACAGCCCTGCTGTTTTCCCTCACCCTCAACGCCAGGATTCTAAGTGTGTGCCCGGCGTTTTGATGGAAAGGTTGAACCGGGGTCCTCAGGCATACATACTATATTGCCGGTGCCATCTCCCCAGGCACCAGCCTTTCTCCCAATGCTGTTTTCTCTCCCTACCCTGATACCTTTCCTCTCTTGTACTAAAGCTGAAGGGTGTCATGCCTCAGTGAGGAGCTGTAGCCAGCTCTGTACTCTGTACCCTGTACTCTGAGGCAAGGGACGTGCCTTGTTAATTTGGTCTGCCTCATTGGGGCCTTCTGCATCCTTAAGAGGGGAAGCACTTTGCTTCTTGAGCTATTTTATCTTTGTAAACATTGCTCTAGAAATAAAAACAATCAAGAAAGCCTCCCCAAAATTCACTTCACTGTTTGCTATTAATTTGGATTTTTTCCTAATTGTATAAAGTAATAGTTGGTATATAACTGAGTCTAAATTAAGCAGAAAATCAAAATAATTTCTGAAAAAAATCTTCCAACTTTTCTTTCAATTTTCATTTTTATGAAATCAGCATGGGTACATGTTTATCAATATCTCTACAATATACTTACAATAAAAATTGCTATACCCCATCTGAAAATCCCATGCAATAGCATTGCATTACTGTTTTATCAGTGTTTCCATTACACATCATCTTTTGGCTTTTCTTCTCCAGGAGGAGGGACTCGGCTTTCTTGAATGTCACTCAAACACACTTTTCTCCACGGGTGGTTCCAGGGTTTTCTGTTGCTATCCAAGTCCAGGGTCTGCACTCCAAGGCTGTGCAGACAGACACCGTCTACAGTTCAGTCCCCGTGTATTGAAGCTTTTCTTCTTTTGCTGTTTGATTCCTGTTTTCCCTGGAGTTAATAATCGTCCCAGAGGCCTTCCTTAGTGTCTTTCCACGGACCACTAATCTGGCTCCAGAGTTCACACACAAACTGAAAAACTTCACTTGAGCTGGTGGATTCACCACGTGATTCTCATTTGACCATCTGGGGCCCGGAAGTCTAACTTATTCCCAGAGCATACATTTGATTTTTGTTTTGTTTTGATGAAAATGGATCCTTACTCCATCCACTGTTCTTTAAATGATTTTTCCCCCCTCTGAGTAATGCATCACGAACATCTTTCATGCCTAAAACAACCTATTTAATGGATGCATACCAACCGATTGTGCGAACACACCATAATCCATTAAACTAATTGCCCACGGTGACACATTTATGCAGTTTTCAATTTTTCACTTTTATAAACAGTCCTGAGACTCACGCTCCTGAGGCGCGATTTCGCCTAATTATTTGCTAAGATAAATTCTAAGTGAAGAATTGCTGGGTCAAGTGATCGATTACCCAGGATTGGAAGGAGACTCCCCCTTCCCACCACCATCCCTTGTCCCCACCCCCACCCCTGCAGAAATAGTGCTGAGTTTGAGAAACAGGGCCCATTCTCAGCTTTGAACGTCTGTTCTAAATGGTGTCAGTTTTATCACTAATTATTTTAGCTAGAACTTCTTCAATAGCTATGAGATTGTATGTGTTTCCATGTGCAAATATCAGTATGTTTTGGTTTTTCAGTTTGTGAGCTGTATTCTGTTGTCTGTGTTCCCGTCATCCCTTACGGCTCCTTTGTCTACACCTTCTCGGGCTTACTCTCTCTGAGCTCTTCACTGCCGCCCCGACCCTGTTTTCATGTTTTAAGATTACCACCCAGCATTTATTCATCATGCCACAGTCTTCAAGGATCAGCAAATGTTGTGGGACAGAACATATCTGCTCTATGGCACTCCTGTTTTAGAAGAGAGAGACAGGCAATGAACTAAATAAGCACAAGCAATTGAAAACATCAGCGGCTATTAGAGAGGGTTTCATAACTGCGCTATCCTGGGAGAAGGTTTCACGACCTCTAGATTTAGCAGTTTGGAGCTGGGAGGAGGGCATGCTGGGAAGGCAGTTAGAAGAACCCGCATGTTTAAGCAGTGCCCACACCAGGCTGAAATTGAACTATTTCTATGTTGAGGTCCTAATCCTGTGACACTCTTTCTGGGATATTTTCACCCACAGAAAACAGTCTTCAGACTCTCATGATCCGAAGCCCTTCTCTCTTGCTGGTTCTTGTGGTCTCACCTAACAAATTCATCTTCGGTATCTTACATCCTCTGAGACCCGCGGAACACAGGGATTGTATGATGAAAAGGTGAGTGAGAGGAAGCTGGTTAGAACTCACATTCCATTGTGTCCAGCATGCCTCAGATGCACATAAGCCACCCTCACCCAGACTTCCTCAGGGTGAAGATACATCTTGTGTCTGTAGCGATCACAACTTCTGGTATACTGTGTACTCCATAGTTACACGGTGATCAGTAGAGAACATGACAGCCTTACTTGTCATAGGACTGTTCGTCTAACTCAAGTCTTCAAAAGCCTGTGAAAGACCATGACTTATGTAGACTTTGTTTCAGGCTAGGAGTCAGGGAATCTGCTCATTACAGAAGATAATGAGCTAATTATATAGAAGGCTAAGATGAAACTTTGTTTCCAACAGAGGAAAAATATCTAGAGTCCAAGTACAAAGATTATAACTGGTGTTTGAAAGGAATTAGGGCACTACTTTGTTTATCCCTATACGGGTGTAGGTGTGCATGCAGGCATGCTCACCCATGTGTGCATGTGTATGCTCGTCTGTGTGTGGAAACAGTCAGCTCCCCGTAAGTCAGTGGTCCTTAACCTTTCTGATGCTGCCACCCTTTAATGCAGTTCCTTATGTTGTGGTGACCCCCAACCATAAAATTATTTCTTTGCTACTTCATAACTGTAATTTTGCTACTGTTGTGAATTGTAATGTAGATATCTGATATGCTACCCCCAAAGGGATTGTGAGCCACAAGTTGAGAACCACTGCTAAGTGACCCTGCCTATGCAGGCAGGTGTGGATGGAAAGAAAGTATGGTTATATGGAAAGAACTGTGTATTGTATTGGGGGAAGAACAGATATTAAATATTCAGAAGTCTAAAGTTGCTTGGGACCTCTAAAAACTTTGAAAATATGTGCAATAATGTAATCAATCTTGTATTTAAGAGCCCAAGAGTCCTAAGCAAACAGCAAGGTATAAGGAAACAGATGGTCTACCGGATGGGCAATAGCAGGTAACTAATTATAGAGAGGGTATCGTGTGTGTAAGTGTGTGTGTGTGTGTGTGTGTGTGTGTGTGTGTGCGCGCGCGTGCGCTGATATATGTTGGACACAATGGAGCAAAAGTTTTAACCAGCTTTCCCTCACTCACTTTTTTATCATGCAATCCATGTGTTATGTGGGTCTCAGTGAACAGTTTTCTGGTTCTTATAATTGCAGATATAACAATCCAGGAACCCAGAACTCATTTATGAAATATAGGTCCAGAATAAAAGGGCACACCAAACCCAAGATGTTTTCAAGTTCCAGAGGTGTGAAAACATAGTGAGTGTTCCTAACCTACAGATGAAGATAATCTGGGCCTTGTGGCACACACTTAGAATCTCATTACTCAAGAAGTTGAAACAGGAAGGTTGACAGCTCCAGGCTAGATTGTATTATATAGGAAGACCCTGTCTCACTCCCTCTAAAAAAAAAACACCCCCAAAAGAAATAAAACAACCCCTCAGAATGAAAATGCTTCATATTACTGAGCTCAGGAGATGTTCATAAGATATTTAAATTGGGCAGAGAAAAATATTTGTATTATCTTACTAAATATGGGGAAGGATTATTCAATGCCAAGTGAGGGGGATGGAAAACTTGAGTAAATAAGAGCAGGCACACAGTGGCATAACAGAAGGAGAGTAAGAACACCTTAGAAACACACAGGCAAGTGAGGCAGGATGGAATTAAAACTCTCCTGTCTGGGTTGGAAGCTTGGCTCCAGAGACTAAGAGTTGTATGAGCTCTATCTGTTTCCATATAGTCTCCTTGCCTCTGGTTTCCTACCCACAAATTAGAGATCCACTTGACAAATAATTACTGCAGTTGCACTATTCTACCAGGTTTTAAGAGCTGGGTGTATGTATCCCTTGGTTGCCTTCTGCGGGGGTCTCCTATGGAGTTAGTCGGTGGGTGAATGGGCGGAGGACGGGAGTCCCATCATTAGCTGCAACCGTACATTTTAGATAGAAAGAGGGATGCCGAGTAAGACAGAACTAAAGAAACACTACCGACAGCATTAGGCAAATGACAGGAGGGGACAGGGACTGCCACACAGATCTAGCATCACCGATCTGAAACTCTGGGTCAGGTGTGTTTCAGGTTGCAGACTGTTTTTCAGATTTGAGAATTTCATACACACACACACACACAGAGAGAGAGAGAGAGAGAGAGAGAGAGAGAGAGAGAGAGAGAGAGACAGAGACAGAGACAGAGACAGAGACAGAGATCAATCTTGGGAATGGGTCCCAAATCCAAATCCAGCATGAAATTCATCTACATTTTGTGTTTTGTATATGCTTTATAGGCCTAGCCTAATTGTACCTTTTTATGGTATTTAAATATTTTTTTTGTATGGGGGCTAAATCTCATGGTGTAGAATTTTCCATCTGCAGTATCTATTAGCATTCATCCGGTTAAAGAACATGGAGACTTTGGGTTCTGACTTTTCAGGTTAGGGATGGTGCTTGGCCTGTGATGGGACTGAAGACAGTAAATTCATGTCCAGATGTACTTGCCAACTCTTCGTCCCTGTCTTCCTCATTTGGTCTTGTCTGTTTTCTTGCTGTGTTAATTCATTATGCATCACCTGCTCTCTCCCCATTCTCCAGACAACTTGCTCTGTCCCTGGTCTTGGAAACTAGTGACAACCAAGGTCTTCAACTCAAACTCCAAATTTCTCTTTTGGGTACTCAAAGTTCCAGCAGGATTGTTTTTATTATCCTTTCTCTGTATGTTTCACTCAACCCTACATTTTGGGTCACAGATCATGGAATGCTGAGGAATGGCCCCATGGTCTTTTAAATGATATCTGACTGTAGTATAGTCAGTTTAATTATCCTACTGTTTTCTGTATCCCATTCTCAAGCTATTTGAGCTCATGAATCTTTTCATTTCCACACACTTTAGCAATTTGGAGCAAACTGGCTTTATTAGCCTTGGTGGGACTCTGCTGTGCACTGCTGGGTCCCTATGTGCTAATGTAAAATTGTCCCTTTATATCCCCCTTTTGCTTTTAAAGGCAGCCGAGTACAGTGTACACATTGGGACATCAGATATTTAGTGCATACCGTCATGCACTTACAGGAATACCTTCTGAGAAATGCATGATTGACTGTTGTGTGAATATGACAGAGTGCATTTCCATAAACTAAGATGCCTGTGCCATCACTGGAATATGTACTCTCATGAGGGCAGTATGGTATATATGGTCCACTGTCAGTATATGCTATGGGATGGTACTAATTCACTCCCACGATCCAGAGCTGGACTCCGCGGCTGTTTTCTTAAAACAATTTCCACATTTCCAGTTTGCCCCAAACAATAAAAATCCTTGTAGAACCAACTCAAAGGTCAGCGTTTTCACAGCCTTGATGTCTATCCCGGCCGCCACAGTCATACTTTATGTGTAAGGGTCTTATGGCCACATGTGCAAAATCCTTGAAGGCAGCGATGGTGCTCCATTTACTTCAATACCACTGCTATATTCGCCTCATACCTGATGGCTGGACCTTTGCTTCTCAAGAGACACGTTGATTAAATGGAGGTGACCACCAAGGTTTGTTGAAGGCCTTGGTTGTGGAGGGAAAAGCTATGTTTGGTTTCTTCAGGGTGTTTTTCCTGGGCGTTCCCCTCCACTCCCCTTCTCCCCCTTCCCTGCGCCCCACCCTTTGCCCTGTGCAAAGAGTAAGTCTGTGTTTAGAGTAATGTGATTTTAAACTCACCTTTATTAGCAATAGCTGTGTTTATAAACTAAGCTTGACAAAAAAAGGGAGCCTTTGCAGTTAAGGCCGTTAGCCCGGGGACAACTAACCGCACGTACTGAGCCTGGTCAGGGAAAGAGGCAGCTAACGTGGCTCTATACCTTCCATCCTTGCTCATCCTCTGAGCATCATTCTGTTGCCAAAGCTCAACCAGACCTGTAGGCCAGGCTTTATCTACCCAGTGTTCATCTATGTTGTCATGGTGCTCTGCTTCTAAGAGTTTACTGAGCAGACAGATGGCTCCCGGGGCCTCCTGGGCTTCCTGTGTGCATCCTAGCCACATTCTAGAGCTCTGCTCTCTTGACAGAGAGCCATACCGTGGCATCCTGGGGCTGCTGGTGTTCTCCCACGTCTGCTTCAGGGACCTGCTCCTGCCTGGCCATCTGTAAACTAAAATAAAAGTGAGGTCATTGGCTACAGAGGGTGGTTGGACTCACATCCTCACAGAGAAGGTAGAGACTTTCAGATCATCTTGTGGCACTGAAGCAGATGATGGTTGTACCGAAAGGGAAGATGGTGAGGACATGAGTGAGGTCACATCCTCCTTTGGCGAGAGAAAGGGAGGGAATGAGAATGGTAAGTGAGTGAAGACTCACTTCCTTCAGGTGCATAAAGTGTTCCACTTGGGGTTGACTTCCGAGCTAGTGTGTATCTTCTGTCTCACTGTTCACAATTGCACCTCATTTTAAACCAATAGATCATTTCCTTCTTGGTCAGCCACCTTATTCATCAGACTTCATTTTGAATACATTTTGGTTGTTTCCAAAAATGAAATTTGCTCTCGTAGCTCAGAGATTTATGTTGCGGAGGCTCCGTAAGGAAGGTGCCATCAAGTTGGAAGGACTCCAGAGGATTTGGGGTAGTTTTGGTACCAAAACAACAACAACAACAACAACAACAACAACAACAACAACAACAACTTGTCTCATTGTTTTGCAGTCCTGCCTCACAGACTTTCCTGCCTTCCATGAAATTCTGGCCTGGATAAAGTATTTCAAGTGTTGTGTCAAAGCATTACACTCAGCCTATCATCTACCCATCTGTAACTAATTTCTTTTTCTACAATCTCTTCTTGGAAAGAGAGAGAGAGAGACAGAGAGAGACAGAGAGAGAGAGAGACAGAGAGAGACAGAGACAGAGGCAAAAAGATGAACGTAAGAAACAAATCGAGGTGTGGCTGCTGAAATTGTGATGGGGCGAGACGTAAGCATGTGTGGTGTTTCTGAGTGTGGGTTGTGGCTGAGGACAGCAGCTTTGTGTCCTCAGAGTGATGCATGATTACTGTAGAGAATCGGAAGAGAAGTGAGCGTCGCCTGTAACTCCACCAGCCCCGGGGATCTCATCTGTTATCCCTGTAGTTCCTTTGTGGGATCATTTGTTTGGCGGTAGATTTCAGATACAAGTGTTTTGTTTCAGTCACTAAGCAGTCAGATGCATACAGAAACTGCCATAAAACACAGAGATAAGGAGGCTGTCTGCTTTCGCTCTCTCTGTTAGATAGAGCTGCTGGCTTGAGTTTTGTTTTTCTTCATAGCTTATCATCTAGGCCACAAGTAAATTTCCCTTTCTTTTTATCACTCCAGAATCTTGAATTTTTATTTGGTCAAGTACAGTTATTATTCTCTCTGACACTCAAGTTGTGCTAAAAATGGCCAGTGCAGTTTCATCAGGTGATTCCTGGGGCCTTTTTTTTTTTTTACATAACTCCATTAGTTGAAACACGCCTTTGCTTTCGGACCTACAGATTTTTAGGTTCCTGATGCAGGTCTCTTGCTTTGCTTCTCTGGGGACCACTGGCTTGCATTGCAAGAGTAATACAGTCAAGATGCTAAGATCTGGGAGTTTTGTTCACCCTTTAAAAGAAATGTATGTATTTTAGGAATCTTCAGAAGCTAGAGCTAGGAAACACACCACACACACACACACACACACACACACACACACACACACACACACGGCTCATATTAACATTTCAAATTTAAATGATCATTACCACTTCAGTTACTATCTTTGACTGTATATATGGTTTTCTCTCTCTGTGTCTCAGGGAGGGTGTATGTCCATGGAGGCATGTATGTATGTTGGCTATGCTTAACAATTCACAGAATGATCATTGTACAAGTGGGGAGTTCTGGATAGACAGCAAAGGCAATGATTCCATGGAGAGAAGCCCGCAGTGGTATTGGAAAAAATGTTTGGGGTACATGTGGAAGACTCCATCGTCTCACCACAAATTAGTTGAGAATAGAGAAGGCTCTCTCTGTGACAGGGCGGGGCCAGGCTGAGGCAGGGCCTCTTCTTGGAACTCATGTGCCTGCCATGGAGCTCCTTGGGAGGGACATGGCGCCTCATTGGCTCGCGGGTCACATCTCTGACCTCCAAAGACAAAGACGTTTTTAAAGAATATTATGGCATACATGCCTGTAAGAAAATCTGTCTCCACATTTTTTTCTCATAAATGTGGAACGCTTTTGATTATGAAACTGGGGGAGAGGGATGTCTCTAAAATAAAATTGCTGGGTTAATATGTATATGAAATTATAAGGGTATGCATATAGCTGATGCATATTGCTACATCCTGTGACTGAAGAGCTGTATCAGTTTAGACCCCTGGGTGTGGAGTGGGGTGAGCTCCCCCTTTTGTATACACTCCTGCCGAGGCACTGCTTCTCCTGTGCCCATCATTCACACCGGGACTTCCTCTGTGTGCCACTGTGATGGCTGTGAGTTTCTTTTGAGCAGTGCATGATACAACTTTATATTTTCAACCAAGTCACCTTTATGGTCACGACGTATGTGAAATTGGAGTTGCTATCTGCTTCACAGGTAAAAGTATTGTCCCTTTCTTGTTGATCTCTTCCCTGCAAATTGTGACTCATAGCAGATTTTTTCTTTTTTTTTTAAAAGAAAATTTAGATTACATGTATTTATTATTATTATTATTATTATTATTATTATTATTATTATTAGTGTGTGTGTGTGTGTGTGTGTGTGTGTGTGTGTGTGTGTGTTGACAGCTTTTGGGAATCAGTTCTCTCCATCCACCTTGTGAAGCCTGGGAACGAGCTCGGGTTGGTCAGCTTGGAGCGGGTGCCTTCACAGCTGAGCCTCCTTGCTGGCTCTAATTTCCATCAGGTTCTGAGAAAGCTATCTCTATCTTTTACTCAGGAAAGAGTGTATTTCTTTTGTAAGATGCTTTCCCTCCTTCTTGTATGTTATCTAAAAATGGGAAAACCTACATCCTGCATTGCTAACTGCTATTTTGAATCATAAATCCTTGTGTTTAAACTACACTTTACATTATTTAGCAGTAGCATCTGAGAAGTGAATGATTGTGGTGTGGATGGATTTTGTTTATTGTTTGGGAAGGAGGGGCTTTTCTCTTAGTCCTTTTCTTGAAAGGAATGTGATGTCACCTTGCCGGAGGATTACTTACATCATAATGGGCAAGATGTTTGTAGATAAAGATCCTGGCTAGAAATTTTAAAAGCCTACATGTACATATTCTGAAATCAACAAGAAAGACTCAGAACACTATGCAGGGTAGAAGACACGTCATGGTATGAATTCGTATTTGTTTCTCGTCAATATTGGTTTACATAAAGTTTTACGAATTTAACACACTTGATGCGCTTGGGGTTTGTTGAACAAGATTTATGACTAATCTTTTTGGTGTTTGTGAGTGGTTCATTTCATCCCTTAATTTAACTTTACAAAAGAGAGCTTGAGAAGGAAGTGAGGCAATTGGCTGCAGATTCCCTGTGCAGCGGATTGTGAAATAAACTGGGTTAATTTTCCTCCATTCCCTTCCCTGAGAAGTGTCTTCTGAGAGCAAGTTTTTCATTTCACTGAAGGCTAACACTCATTGCAGAGGGGAGACCTCTTCTCTCTTGAGGCTTTTTCAGTGTGCCGCTGAGGATGCCTGCACACTAATAAGGCTCTTGGTGAAGCAGGGATAGAGAGTGAGGGGTTTTGGAGGCCTGGAGCCTGGCACCCCACTGAGAATCTCATACACAGCACTGGGTAGAGTGGCCCTCACACCTGCGATCTTTCCCATCAGCTTGCACTCTTAGAAATTGTTGAGGGCCCCTTAAGAGAATGCCTGCATGTACCTTCAATATATTGACGCTACATGTCAGTTGTATTAGCTGATGTGAAAGTACAGTAGTAGACCCTCCCGCGTTCGTACAAACAGCTTCTACAAGGAGCGTATTTATCAGAGGGAACATTTTTAGTGAGCAGCACTGTTCACAGTTGGGGAAATTTCTTTTCATATCAGTTTAGTAAAAGGCAGCAGGATGCTGCTAGCTGCCCCTGCATTCAATCTACTGCTACAGCATTGGTTATGTAGTTTCTGGAAAATTCTACCACACCATCAAGAGAGAACACCAATGAGAGCATGTTAACAATGCTTTCACGCTATCATAAACATTTCTGACATAGTCTCAGGGTCCCTTAGAGTGGTGCAGCACAGCCTGAGATAGACTCAGGAGGCAGAGATGCAAGCATCTCCCCTACCATAGAGATACCTGACGAGGCTCTGGAAACCTCTGGCCACAGTGGGGGCTGTGCAATTCTGAATGGAGACATGTTTTCTCCAACAATCCATTGTATAATATCAATTATGTAAAAAAGTGCAAAAAATGAATAAAACCACCATCCCAGTTTATCGTTATGACATCAGATTCTAGCTTGCAATGGGTTTTCAAATCTCCATGTAGATGAGTGAGAGACAGTTCACACAGTGTCCAGAGCTGGTCTGACCTTTGACCCCCTCCAGAGTTCTCCAGGTGTGGTGGGGCCTTTCCTGCTTAGTTAATGGTGACACTGTAGTTGATCAGGCACAGCATTCTGGAACCATTCTGACTCCTGGTGTCATCGTTCTGTTCTTACTTTCCCAACTCAGCCCCTTCATCCATCCATTGGCCACCCAGGGCCAGGAACCTTGTGGTTGAAAATGGTATGTGGACGCGTTCTTCCATCCTTAGTCACTTTCAATCACCTACCATGTCTTATCTACAGCCCCGACTTGCCCCTACTGAGCCCACCATTGTTATCAGGAAAACCTTTTGTGTGTTGGTAGTCTCATTAATAAAAGAATTTAGAAACCAACTTGGGAGGAAGCTCAAGGACAATTTTATTACTGTTCCAAAGAAAACAACAGGACCGGGAAGTTATAGATCTTGGCAGCTGCCAGCAGTAGGGAGATGGAGGAGAGGCAGAGAGAGAGGACTTTTGAGTTAGTGTCAGAGAAAAGCCAGCAAGAGGCTGCATGGGAGGAGGGGAAAGCATGCTTAGGCTTTCAGCCAGTGTCTCAAAGAAAGTGTGATAGAAAGAAGGAAAAAAAAGAGTCACTCTTTCTTGAGTTGGGACTCAGAAGAGTGAGTGACAAGCTTAGTGCTGTTGCATGGTGTAGTTCTGTAAACAGGGGCTTCTGGGAGGGATCAATACACAATTCCATTAAAGGGTAATAAAGGGTAGCTTGTCTTCAGGTGAATCAGCCTTCTCGGGAGTGGTCTCCCAGCCAAGGCCCAGCTGGATTAGTAGATCAGAATGTCCCATCTCCACCTGGGGATCATAGTAGACTTCAGATGCATTTTTTTTTTTTTTTGGTCTTAATGGCCTCAACACAGTTCTCTACCTTTTCATATAGAGTTTTAAAGCCAGGAGGGAGACAGTTGTGAAGTTTCTCTTCTAGCATTAACAGAGAAAGAGGAGGTGGGATCCAACGTGGATCATGATCAGGGGTCCATCGTCCATGTCCATGGCCCCCTAAGCCTGCTGATACCTGGAGCAACACTCCCAGGTGTGGCCACAGTGACTTTTGTGGTTCCTTGACATTCCAGACAAGCCTCTGCCTCAGGCCTTTGCCTAAACTCTTCCCTTCAGAATGCTCTGCCTCTGGCATATTTAATGCCGTTCAAATCTTGGGGTAGCTGTAACTTTCTCACTGTGTTGTGTTTTGTTTACCTTTTCTGAGATCTCACCTCCTGCCTCTGCACTGGACTGCCAGTCAACACCATGCTCTGCTCGCCCCCCTCCCACCCCACCCCTTTCTCTAAGCATCCATACTCTTCCACTTACTTAGCTGCTGCTAATGCACTGCTCATGTGTAGGGTCTACTTTGCTTCACTAGAATATGGGTTCCTAATCACTTTGTTTTGCTGATGTATTCCAAGAACTCAGCATAGCACCTGTCAAATTGTAGACATACAACAAACACTTGCTAAATGAATAAGAAATGCAACACCTGGTTAAGAAAAACTAGGAGGGCCAGGCGGTGGTGGCGCACGCCTTTAATCCCAGCACTCGGGAGGTAGAGCCAGGCGGATCTCTGTGAGTTCAAGGCCAGCCTGGGCTACAGAGCGAGTTCCAGGAAAGGCACAAAGCTGCACAGAGAAACCCTGTCAAGAAAAACCAAAAAAAAAAAAAAAAAAAAAAAAGAAAAACCAGGAGGCCTTGGATCCATCTTACCGTTTGAGGTTGTTACCAGTTAAAGTCAATCATCAGGAATTTGTTGAGAATATCAATAACTGAAAGGCTGTCCACTACAAGTGACAGCTCAATTTATCTTGGCTTAGAGAAGGAAAGAAAGACCAAGAAAGGAAAGAAAAAAAAGATAAACAAAAGAGAAGAAAGAAGGAAGAGAGGGAAAAAAAAACCAAGTAAAAAAATCTTGTTTGTATATAAATGGGTTTCAGGCACAGCTGGATCCAGAGGTTCTTTCCTTTCTGCATCAGTCCCATTCCCAGACAGCCTCTCTCTTTGTGATGGAAAAGACGTCACTCTCATCTCTAGGCTTTATGTTATCTGCCACACCTTGAAAAAGAAGGGTGTATTTAATCTATGCTAGCGCCCTGCTTATTTGTTCTGGGTAGATACAGGAAGGGAGCGTGTGTGCATGTCTGACTATCTCTGCATCTGTCTCTGAAGTTGGAACTGTGCTCACTCTGGCTCCTCCAGGCCCATCCAGCAGCATAGGGTGTATTTTTTGTTCCTTCTGTCCCCGTGTGTGCCTCGCTTCTCTTGTAGGAAGATGCTAGGTCTCCATGCTGACTTATTTGGTTCATCCTTCTGTAGGGAGTGCCCTAGCACACCTATGGGAAGCTTTTCCCTGGCCTTACTGGGGCTCTGACCTGTTCCCTTATGCCAAGTCACTCTAAGTGGGTTTCTGCCTTAGCCTGGGGAGATGATCCCTTGGGCTTGGCTACCCTCTGTGGAGATGGTTCTGGCTCTACTCAGACTCTGAGTATTCAGCGCTTGCCATTGCAGGTCCATACCAGAGACCTTTCTTATCCTAGTGGGTCTCCATCACACAGCTCATGAAACCCAGACTATTCTTGTCACCCTGACACCATTGAGCTACCATGTTTATCCCCCTTCCTCCATATACGTGAGCAGATCCTGACCTGCTCAGCAGCTTGACCATCAGCTGTTTAAGAAAGGAAGAGCCTTTACCTTTCATCCTCATCAGTCACAGGAGACCCCAGCCTCCACACTGTCCCTCATTCCTGAGACTGGAAAGCCCATACTATCCCATGGTCAATGAGACAACAGCTGTTAATCCAGCTAAGCCCAGGGTACCTTTCCTATCCCTATGTGCTTTTTGCTCTGGCCTTTCCCACTATGACTGCATTTGCTTCATGGAATCTTAAATGTCCAGTACTCAGTGCAGAGAGCCCAACATGTGTTTAATGAATGAGTCTTGGGAAAGCTCTGGTGAGTGGCTGTCTCTCATGTATAGGGCAGTGCACTAAGATGTGTGGCTTCCATGATCTGATAGAATCTCCACCCAGTCTGCTGGGACCTGCCGTCTTGGTAGGACTGTGCTGTGCACTGCTGGGTCCCTATGTGCTATTGTAAAATTGTCCCTTTATCCAGACAGGCACCCCTTCAGGTGGCACCTCTTCTGGCCTGTGCTGATGACTTATGGGAATGGACAGGCACGGAAGTAGAGTTACCATTTATCCATTGCTTATGTTGTGTAGACTGTCAAAACTAATGAAATTTCATGACAGACGGGCAACGGCTAGCTTCCTGGTGTTATTTATCTTTCTTGCTTCTGGCTCAGAGAGTCGGGTGATTTTTCATTTGCATTTAAAAATGCCAAGGAGACTAAGCGTAATTCGCCTCCTCAGAAAGCTAGCAAATTGTGTCAATGCAGGACCATACTTAATAATCATCAGGCGTGAGAAATGAAGAGCGGTTAGGCAGGCTAGTCTATCTTGCCTGTTCCCCTCATCTCCTTTCCTACCACTTCAACCAGTTGCCGAACTCTAGGGGCATAGATCCTGTTTTCCTCCTTGTTCCCATCTGAGAGCCTGTCTTTACAATGATCAACAGAAGGTCCTGGGGCGAGTGACATGTATCCCCTTGACTCAACAGACTTGGAGAGATGATGAAATAGATGTAACCCATAAGGAGAAAATGGTGGGATTAAAAAAAGACAATTGGATGGACGAGGGGAGGAAGGTCCTGGAAGCCAGTTTAATTCTACACCGACAAGACTCCAAGATTGTGCAACTGTGTTTACAGAACCAGAAGAAACCTGCAGAACCAATTAATCATAACAACCCAAACCCATGGCTGGATGGTCTGTGAAATCCCTTTGTGTGCCTCGCTCCTTTCTCTTATCTCCCTACCGGCGCCATGTGATCTGCCTGTTCTTTGTACCGTATCTACCTGATTTCAAAGGAACCCTAGGCAAATTCCCTACTCTCCACAAATTACTTTTGGGGTTGTCTAGAGGGACCCCAAGTATACACCAATCAATTGTCAGGTCTTGTGTCTCATCTGCATTATTTTTCTTCACTTGCACAGGAGCTTCCTGAGCTGTATCCTTAAAGCATACCAGCGACAGCCCTGTGTCCTCTGGAGCCCCCCCCCCCCCCCGCCCCCGAGTCAGAAGCACTTCACATGGTTCACATGGGTCCAGTCAGGAGAGAGCTGGCACTCCATCCCAGTGTTTTCACAGGGACCTTAAAACTGTGCTGTTTGTGTTCCAATACCTTCTAGATTTTTTTTTTCATAGTAAACAGCTCTTGGGTGGGCAGACAAAGCTGAAAGACAAGCATTATGCTCTAAACCCAAGCCCTTGCCGCCATGACTAAGGCTCTGTGATGGGGCCAAGCTTTGCCACCTCACCTCCGCTCCCTCAGGCTGGGTTATTTTCCAGAGAGCTCTTCAATTCTTCCTGCACACTGGCATCAGAGAGGCAAAGCATGTCTTGACATGTCCACTCCACAGTCAAGGGCACTTACTGAGCGTCTACACCATGTTACGTGTTCAGGGGCTGGAAAACAAATCAGACACAAGACTTGCCCTCAAGGATGCTCATACACCAACAACTGCAATAAATAAATATATGACAAGGGAACCGAAAATAAGTGCAATGGGAGAGGTATGCAGGCGTGGACGAGGGAGATGACGGAATAAAATGAGAGCTGGGCTCGGCAGGTGAGTCAGGGTTGAGGCTGCAGGGGGAGAGGAAGGAACGTATTCTAGGAAGAAGAAACAGCAGGAGCATGGTTGATGGCAAGGGTCACCACAAGCTTGTGTAAGGGGAGATATTTGGGACAATCATGGAAGAAAGGGGTGGAAGTCTACACACGTGGTATCTCAGGCCAGCAAATGACATGTGTATGTCTTATTTGCATGTATCACAATATGCTAATCTGATCTGCTAGTATTGGAACCACTGGCAGCCACGGAGCAGAGGGGTGTACTTGTGAAACAGGTGGGTTCACCTGGGTCACGGTGTGGTACATGAGAAGAAGCAACCTTGGCAGTGTGGAGACGTTTGCAAGGAGAGGAAAGAATGGGGAGTGAGATGAAAAGGCAGGCACTTTCAAAATGGAGGAAAGATGGCTGGCCTGGGAGGCAGGTAGGAAGATCTGAATCTGAAATGCTCGCTTGCCATAGGCTCATGTCTTAAATACTTGGTCCCGGATGATGGCACTGTTTTGGGAAATTCTGGACAATTGAGATAGGGCTCAACCTCAGGTCCTTGGGGTGTGCTACCCCAGGTGCTTCCTCCTATTCTCCCAAGTTCTTGATTTGCTGTGATGAAAATGGCTTCTTCTATGGCTGTGGACTGAGCAGGTCAACCATGTCATCCCCGCCATGACCAATGGAACCTTCGAGATCTTGATCCACAATAAACGTTCCCTCCTTCCGTTGTTTCTGTCAGGTGTGAGGGTCACAGTGACACAAAACTGACTGATACGAAGACAGTGGGGGGAGGGGAGGAAACTAAGAGGCAGATATTAAGGGAGAAAATGACGTCCTGTAGACAGACATCGTTCTAGAAGGAGCAGCTCTGTAAGATGGGTGGGGCAGAAGCAATGGTTTCCACCTTATTCACGGGGCAGTGTGACAGAAAGTGGCTAAGTGTGTGACCTTGTTACCGGGCACGTGACACGGCTAGCTCTCACGCTCGGATTTTTCAGATGTTGAAGACTGTGTCATTTTCCTCATTCGTACACACCCGCATTTCTGGTGTCTAGGAGGAAATCAGGGAAAACAACATGGCGGGATGGTGAATAGCAAGGAGTTATGCTGTGGATGAGGAGATGCAGCCACTGAGGCTGTGTTAGAAATTATTCTTGAGAGAGGTCAAGGGGCACCGTGGGTACTCCAGGGGGTACCCTGTATGCTCCAGGTGGTACCATAGATACTCACTCCAGTCAGTACCCTGTGTACTCCAGGCAGTACTGTGAGTACTCCAGGCGGTACCCTGTATGCTCCAGGTGGTACCATGGGTACTCACTCCAGGAGGTACTCCGTGTACTCCAGGGGGCACCATGGGTACTCCAGGCAGTACCATGGATACTCACTCCAGTCAGTACCCTGTGTACTCCAGGCAGTACTGTGAGTACTCCAGGCAGTACTCTGTGTACTCCAGGTGGCACTGTGAGTATACTAGGAAGCACCATGGATATGCCTAATTTGTTTGTTTGTTTGTTTTTCGAGACAGGGTTTCTCTGTGTAGCTTTGGAGCCTGTCCTGGAACTCACTCTATAGCCTAGTCTGGCCTTGAACTCACAGAGATCCACCTGCCTCTGCCTTCCGAGTACTGGGATTAAAGGTGTGCACCACCACAGCCTGGCTACCTAATTCAGTCCAGGAAGGAATTTCCTGGACCTGTGTGTCCACAATCCCATTTAACTCCTCCAAAAAGGGTGACTTAACTGAGATAAATTCCAGTTAATAAAATAGAGTTAGCAGTAACAATTATGGACACACTGGGCATTCCCCTAGAATACCAGGCTTTCGTATAATAAAAGCCAGGAAAGCTGGAAGCCATGTGGAGATTGCTTTGCCTGGAAGTTTCTGGAAGGCCCACATGCTCACAACCAGGACGTTGATGCTGGGCCTCTTGCTGTGGTCAGCTTAGGTGACTGCCAGCTGTCGTGAGCCGTCTCTCTCCTGAGAACTGGGAATTTGTCTGGTCCATCTTCCACGGGGGAGGGAGGCAGTAGAGTGCTTCTTCTCTCTTTCGATGGGGAGGAGCAGAGGTGGGAAAGCCGAAGCCTATCAGCATCCTGCTTGCCTTTCTGTTGCAACTGGCTTCATTAGATCAGGCAAGAGTTGCCAACATCTATAACTTTACTTCCCTAATTAAAGCATCACAAAGAGCTTGCCCCCAATCCCATCCCCCTCACAGGAATGCACTCCCATAACTCAGGCATCTGCCCCTTGAACTAACCTTTCTTGAAACCAGATAAACAAAGTAATACCAATAAAAATATCCATCTGTGCTTAAAGATAAATAGAGCATTAATATACCAAACTGGGATCTGGGTTCTTTTGGAGCCAGCTTTAATGATATTAGACATCTGTTCTCGCTCGCTCTCCACTCATTTCCATTCCCACATTCTTAGAAGAAAATAAAATGACAGGCAGCAGAGTGTCTGGGCAAAGTGGGGTGCCACCTGACCTCTGCCTCTTTCTCAGGCCAGTTCCCCCAAAAGAGATGTGAGACAAAAGTCTGAAAAATGATCTCCCTCAATACTTTGTCACTCGGCTTCAGTATCGATTTTTTTAAATAATGTTTTTGTTTTTTATTTGATGTGCATTGCTGTCTTGCCTGCATGAATGTCCGTGTGAAGATGTCAGATCTTGGAGTTACAGTTGTGAGCTGTCATGTGGGTGCTGGGAATTGAACCCAGGACCTTTGGAAGAGCTGTCAGTGCTCTTAACCGCTGAGCCATCTCTCCAGGCCCACAGCATTGATTTTATGCATAGGGATCTTTTAAAATTAGACTTTTTAAAGATACTAGAAGCCAGCTGACTGCTTTGCAGTGGTCAGTAGATGGCTACCTAAACTATACGTATGGAAGTGTACATGACCAAGGCAACCATTCCTTTCCTTTCTAAGCACCTAAAGCTGTAATCTCATCACAATTATTTCTTTAGAGGAGAACTGACCTGGATGGACAAATTAGATGATAGTTATTTCTTTCAACATTTTCAGCATTTGAGAAGAACTTTGTACCACAGGGCTGAGTATGTGGTGGGGCACTTGCTACCATGCATAAGGCTCTCAATTCTGAACTCTGATGTGTCTACAGGCTATAAATATTCCGGGGGCAATGATGCAGGAGGTACTTTCAGGGCTTGAAGAATAGGGTTGAAAAAGTACAGCCATGAGGGTGCTACAGGGCCTGCAGTGCCCAGCAAAGAGCAGGCAGCTCCTGATGCTATGCAACCAGTGTCCAGAAGCACCGACTCGTAGATAGGACAACATGGTTTCAAACTTAAATCTTACAATACTCCATACATGACATGGATTAAAGGAGAGGTATTTCACCCAGTGGAAGGGTTTCCCACAGTGCTTTGCAGGACACCATTTAAGAATCTCCGTTCTAGGAGCACTGCCTGGTCACACAATTTTAACATTCTGACTGTGCTTGCAACTTGGTGAGAGCTGAACAGTTTAAATGTTTTACAGTGTAATTTTGTTCCTCTCAACGTTTTGTTGGAAACCTTCTAAGCATACAGAAAAGCTGAACTAATTGTTATGTTAACACATGAAGACCAAACGCCTAGATGTCTACAGTTGTCAATATTTTGCTTTTTAAAAAAATCATGTTTCCATATATGTCAGTTTACTTTATTCTTAGATTCCCCTTCAAAACTGCAGACCTCAGAACCTATCACTCCCATGGGTCAGCACACACATCAGTTTTAACTCGGCTCAATATTTGTTTATAGTTCTATTTTTATAACATTCATTCACTTATTTATCCACACATCCATTTGTGTGTGTGTGTGTGTGTGTGTGTGTGTGTGTGTGTGTGTGCACGCATGCGCGCCACAGTATGTGTGTGGATGTCAGAGGACAATCTGTGGGAATAGTTCAATGTTAAAGGTCAAATTTACAAGAAGGAAATGAATAGGTAGAGCACATAGTTTGTGTTTTAAAATACAACCACATAGCTCACACTGTCATGAAGACACAAAACAGCTGTCTCACCCCTGATGGTTTCCTTGGGACCCTCCCCCCTCTCCCCGACACTCCAGGTCCAGCCTTTCCTGAACTCCTACTGACCACTCCTGGTATTTTATGTCACCACAGGTGAGCCTTTCCTGTCCTAGGCTTCCCAGACCATGGTGACCTTTTGGAAAGTTCTCTGGTGCCCAACTTCTTTCAGACAGCATGATGCTTCTAAGACTGGGCCCTGTCGTTGCCTTGTATCCACAGTTCTTCCAGGGGTGACACTGAGGCTATAGACTGAAGAGGACTATGACTTCAGGGATTCTCCCTGGCCTCTTACGTCTAGCATGTTAGCTTACCGGCACACACCCCATCGGTGCAGAATGTGCTGGCACACGCCCAGTAACAGGTGAGAGAATCATTGTAACTGGGTGGGCTGCACAGGAGGCCTGAGCAACGGGGCCACCTCGCACAGCGCTGTGGAGGATCGCAGTTGCCCAAGGACACAACTGTCCTCCAGTATATAACTTCTTAAACTGGAGGCCGTGACCCCATGCTGAATGGAAGGATACAAGTCTCTGGCGACAGCTGAGGTTTGCTGAACACACAACGACCAAAGGCCAATTCAGAATCAAACAGGTGAAGACTCTGAGGTGCCGCCACACCCCACGGCTTCACGGCAGCCTTCGCTCTGAAGGCAAGCAGGCTCACTTTGCATGGCCCATGTGATCAGACCACAAAATGTTATCGAGTACCTCAGCTCACATTCCACACTACTATTGTGTTGTGAACGACAGTGTTTTTACTGTGCACGCAAACTTTTCTGCTCTTATAGAACACAGCAGTTTAGTTATAGAAAACAAAGGCATGTAACATTTTCACCACCCATCATCAGCATGGAAGTCTCAGTAGTATAACTATGGTGGAACGTTTGATTTTAAAGTTTGCTACTTAGAGCCTGGAGATGGCTCAGCAGCTAAAGGCA
>CABHPR010151918.1:0-49646 GCA_902168415.1 Peromyscus melanophrys | reverse complement strand
GGGGAATAATCCAAAAGACTTATCAGTTTTATGATATAGAAAATATTTGAAGTACCATACCTACAGATCTAATGATAGTTAACATACTACATTTATACTATGGAAATACTATGTAGCTGTTAGAAGGATGTTTTAAAGAATTTGATAATGGACGGTGCTAAGAAAAAAGGTAAGAAACAAAATTATAGTATGTTTCCAACTGCAAAAATGCATAAAATGTCTTCAAGGAACATGGGAAAAGGATAACACTTCGCTTCCTGGTAGTAGCAGAAGTGTTAGGTGAATATTTGGTTCAGGTTTCTTTTTATGTCTCCTTACTTTCCAAAAATACTAATTTTGTAAAAATAAAAGCCATTTTAGGATTGTGGATGTGGCTTGGTTATAGAGAACTTGCCTAGCATATTTGAATCTCTGGGTTTGATCCTCAACACTGAAAAACAAAATAAAAATGTTTGACCACTATTATCAACATAACCAGTTTACATTATCAAATGCATTAAAATTGCTTCATTTGCACCTATTGATATGTTCTCTGTAATGTGCTGCATCATATTAGAAGTTTGTAAACATATGTATTATGGGATGCACTAAAATCTCTTTAAATGTGCTGGTATCTCATGCAACTTAATCTGATTGACATTTGAGAGGTGAGTTTCCTGGGTTATAAGGAGACTGGCATCATCATTTGTTGCTGTGATAAACAACTCTGATCCCCCCCCCCAAAAAAAAACAACTTAGAGGAGAGAGAATTTATTTTAGTTCACAATTCTAGGTCAGTCCATCATTGTGGCAAAGTCAAGTGGCAAAAGCACTTGGAACAGCCAGTCACAGCCAGTTAAGAGCAGAGAGAATGGCATTGAATGGCTGACTCAGCAGTTTAGAGCACAGGCTGCTCTTCCTAAGGACCTGAGTATAATTCCCAACACCCACACGGTGGGTCACAGCCATCTGTAACTCTAGTCTTAGGGGGCCTGATGTCCTCTTTGGCATCCTTGGGCACTATACACATGCGTACAGACATACATGCAGGCAAGACAGTTATATGCATAAAATACAAGAGAGCAAAACCGTTTTTAAAGAGCAGAGAGATGAATTAACACATGCATGTTTATGCTCAGCTTTGCTTTTCAACTCTTCTATAGTTCAGAAAAAAAACCCAGGGAATGGCACCACCCTCTTTCAGGGTTAGTAATCCCACATTAGTTAACCCAATGAAGAAAATCACTCACAGGCATGAAACACCAGGCAGCCTTATCTGGACAGTTCCTCATTGAGACTCTTCTCAGGCGATTCTAGGCTGTGTCAGGTTGACAGCTAAAAGTAAGTATCATAGGCATCATTCTCACACTTGTGACAAGGAGGAAGCTACAAGTGCATCTGATGCAGTGTGTGTGTGTGTGTGTGTGTGTGTGTGTGTGTGTGTGTGTGTGTGTGTGTCATAATAGCTATTGCGCCTTGCACTCTCTCCACCGAAAACAGTAATAGGTCCAGTCTTTGTTTTCTCCCAGGGTCCGTGGAAGAGTCTAACCACCAGCTGAGGATTCTAATCTGAGGGCTATCAAACGAATCTAAGCACACTGAGTTCTTTAGTCCATTCACTTCATTCTTCTAGGTCAATTCTGTCTGCACAGTTTCTTTTCTGTTCCCATCCTAGCTCTTCTCAGTCCCTTCCGCTGTTCTCTCATCTCTACCTAGTTCTTTCCATCTCCGTCCTCATCTTTGTTCTTCTCCATCAATTCTCTTATTGCTGTCCTCTCATATCCACCTAGGTCCTTTCCATCTTCTTCTCATCTTTGTTCCCCCAAGCACATATCTATCCATTCATTAACAACTTGTAGTAAAAATTACAAAGTAAACTCTCAGGGACAAGCATGCTGATAAGAGTCACACCTGGCAAAGACTTGGTCAGCTTCATTGGTGACTGACAACAGCTGTAGGTTGTGAAAAGTTCTGGCTGTCTCTTGAAGGGATAGCTGCAAGAGTTACAGGGAAAGAAATTAAACCAATGAGAGATTTAAGGAAAAGGCAAAGAATACGTGTACTATTGTATGTGATTAATAATATCCAGGGGACTGAAAAGATGGCTCAGTGGTTAAGAGCACTGACTGCTCTTCCAGAGGTCCTGAGTTCAATTCCCAGTACCCACATGGTGGCTCACAACCACCTGTAAGGAGATCTGGTGCCCTCTTCTGCCTTGCAAGGACACATGCAGGCAGAACACTGTATACATAATAAATCAATAAATCTTTAAAATAATAATAATAATAATAATAATAATAATAATATCCAGATATGGTTAGTCAGTTAACAGCCTTTTTTTTTTGGTTAGTCACCTGAATCTCAGGACCTGTAAATAATTAGTCTATTGAGCCTAAAATCTTGCACTAAAAGTTGGTGTAGAAATAAATACAAAGTGTTAACTGTTATTTGAATCAGAGTGGGGAGGTGCTGGTGGAAGACACTTAGGGCATCATAGGTGCTATTGATCTCTTGAAGGACTAAAATACACCAAGGCCAGACACCTGCACTACCACCTCTGGTTCACTATAATTCTTCTGAAGAGTTTTGATCTAACAAGGCCAGGCACCTGCAATTCCGCTCTGTGAATGTTCTAAGAAGACACTTTGTCTTGTCGGGCCAATATTTACCTTATCAGTGGCTAAGGATGGAGAACAAGACCTCTAAGTGTCTACAGTCCACATGGAACAATAGATCTAGTATGAAGCATATTTTAGTATGTTTCTATTCATAAAAATTGTACAGTTAATTAAGAAACCATCTGTTAGAGTATCCACAATTATGTGTGCCCATAAGACTGAGATGCAATCGTGAGATTACATGTACATATAACATGGAAATGCATGGTAAATGGGGAAAATCATAGCTGCTATTGCACAAGAAGCTTACAACAAGAGACAGCCAGTTCATTCAAAAGGCAATAATTCCATAATGCCTTGCATGATGGTTTCCTCTAACAGAACCCTTAGTTCTGATAGGTTGACCTTCTGAACTCTAGTTGTCACTGCTGTATACTCTCATGGACTTTTGCTACCAGCAGCTTTCAGTATCTCTCCATGCAGAGTTCATTTTCATTCACACGGAATTGAATGCCATGATTGTTCTTTCAAAAGGTACTATGGGTAAACCATACTAGAATATGTATGTTTGACAACTGGGCTAAAGAGATGGCTCAGTTGATAAAGGGCTTTCCATGCAAACATGAAGACCTGAGTTTGATCCCTAACACCCATATAAAAAGTCGGACACAGAAGTGCATTTATAACCTCAGCTCTCGGGAGGCAGAGCTAGGTGGGTCCCTGACACATTGGCCTACCAGCCTAGCTAAATTGGTGAGCTCTGGGGTCAGTGAGAGACCTTGTCTCAAAAAAAATAAAATGAAGAGTAATTGAGAAATACATTCAACATCAGCCCTTTGTGTCCATGAGCACTTACATGCACACGTACACATACATATATACATACACACACACACACACACACACACACACACACACACACACACACAAAGAATGCCTTTATTTTGCCTATAGATGATACTGTAGTTGACAATAGAATTCTATATAAATGGTTCATTTTCCCCAAAACTTTGAGGATAGCTCTTTATTGTTTTATGGCTGCTGCTGCTGAGAAGCACATTCTCAGTCAGCTTGCCATTTCTTTGCAGAAAGGCCACCCTTTATCTCTTGTCATTTACAAGATTTTTCTCTTTTCTTGACATTCTGGAATTTTATGGTCTGGCTTACAGTTTATTTGTTCTCCTTGGGATTTAGAATGCTTTTCAAATGTACAGATTCACCTTTCTTTTTCCCGGTTCTGGAAACTTAGTGACCATTCTTCAAATACTCTCTTATTTACATATTCCCATGCTTCTTTGATGCTGTTAGATCCATGATGGAGCATCTCCTCCTATCCTCCAGACTGGTAAACCTCTTAGGTCTCCTTATTTCTCTGTACCATGCTTTCCATGAGATGCTTAAATCTGTCTTCCAATTTGTGCTCTCAAGTGGTGCTTACTACTTATTCCATCCAGTGAAAGTTTTTTTTATTTTCAATGACTGTATTTTAATGTTTAGGATGTCTATGTTATTAAAACCCACATATAATTTTTTATTGTTAATTCTGGTATTTTATACAATGTATTTTTTATCATATTCATCCCTCCTCCAACTCCTCCCAGATGGTACCCACCCTTTCCTACCCACTCACCTTTTTTGTCCTCATTTATTTTAACCCATGAGCCCAATACACACTACCCATATACTCTTGGGTGTGTGGCCATCCACTGGATTATAGTCTACCTACCAGACGCTGCACCCTTAAAGAAAACTGACTCTCCTTGTCAGTATCAGTTAGCAATAGATGCTCAGCTATGGTGGGACACTGTGAACATATCCTCTGTTCCTGCTGGGGTTTGTCTGGCTTGTGCTTGTGCAGGCCTTGTGCATGCTATGACAACTGCTACGAATTCATATGTGCAACTGCTCTGCTCTGTCCATAAGACACTGTTTCTTTGCAGTCAGCCATCACCTATGGCTCTTAAAATCTTTCCACCCCCTCTTCTGCAATGACCCTTGAGCCTTGGGAGGAGGGGTGTGGCATAGATATCCCACTCAGGGATGAGCATCCCACAGTCTCTTACTCTTAGCATCTTGACCTATTGTAGGGCTCTGTGTTAATCATCTACTGTGTAGAGAAGTTTGTTGTGGAATATCCCTTTACACTGTGATGATGTGTTACTGTGATGTGTGGTGGTATTGTATTCCCCCAAATATGGTGCATGCTAATAAACTTATCTGGGGTCAGAGACAGAACAGCCACAATATTAAACATAGAGGTTAGGAGGCAGTGGTAGCACATGCCTTTAATCCTAGCATTCCAGAGACAGAAATCCCTCTGGATCTCTGTGAGTTCAAGACCACATTGGAAATGGCCAGGCATGGTGACCCACACCTTTAATCCCAGGGAGTGGTGGTAGAAAGCAGAAAGGTATATAAGGCGTGAGGACCAGAAGCATTTGGCCTGGAGAAGCATTTGGCCTGGAGAAGCATTTGGCCTGGTTAGGCATGTGTCCTGGTTAAGCTTTCAGGCTTCTAGCAGCAATTCAGCTGAGACCCATTCAGGATGGGGACTCAGAGGCCTCCAGTCTGAGGAAACAAGACCAACTGAGGATCCGGCGAGGTGAGGTAGCTGTGGCTTATTCTGTCTCTCTGACCTTCCAGTGTTCGCCCCAACAACTGGCCTCAGATTTGATTTTATTAATAAGTACCTTTAAGATTCATGCTACAGTGATTGGTTTAATAAAAAGCTGAAAGGCCAATAGCAGGAGGTATAACAGGGACTTCTGGACATAGAGAGCTCTGGGGAGAAGAAAGGCAGGGTCTCCAGGCAGACGCAGAGGGAACAAGACATTCAGGAGGAGAGAGGAAAGCCATGAACCACGTGGCAACACATAAATGAATAGAAATGAGTTAAGTTATAAGAGCTAGTGGGACAAGCCTAAGCTATAGGGCCAGTGTTCATAGTTAATAAGAAGTCTCCATATAATTTTTTTGTGAGCTGGCAGCCTGAAGAAAAATCCACCTACAGAAGTTTCTCTGCTGAGGGTTGTGAGATACACTAATATTTGGGTATAACAATAAGCCATAAGGAGTCCATTTAACATTGTGACAATTTAGCAGAATAACAGTAGTGGTTTCTCTCTAGAACCCATGGCCTATCTAGCCACAGGTTCTGGTCCTGGTGATGGTGCGAGGTATGGGTTTCATTTTTGTGGAGTGGGCTGTAGATCCAGTCTGAAGGTGTCTCGTCACTTCTGTGAATTTCGCGCCACTACTGGACCAGTGGGTATGTCTTTCCAGGTCAGTCATTATTGTAGCTCGCATGATTGACAGCTGGGAATTGTAGCATGAATCTTAAAAGGTCTTATTAATAAAAAAAAAAAAAAAACTGGGAGCCAGATATTGGGGTGAACACTGAAAAGTCAGAGAAACAGAACAGGCCACAGCTATCTCACCTTGCCAATTCCTCAGCTGATCCTGTTTCCTCAGACTGGAAGCCTCTGAGTCCTCATCCGAATGGATCTCAGCTGAACTGCTGCTCAAAAGCCTAAAAGCTTAACCAGCTCTAGTTCCTGGTCCTCACGCCTTATATACCTTTCTGCTTCCTGCCATCACTTCCTGGATTAAAGGTGTGTGTCACCATGCCTGGCTGTTTCCAGTGTGGCTTTGAACTCACAGAGACTCAGACGGATCTCTGCCTTCAGAATGCTAGGATTAAAGGTGTGAGTGCCACCATTTTCTGGACTCTATATCTAGTGGCTGTTCTGTTCTCTGACCCCAGGTAAGTTCATTAGTGTTCACAATATATTGGGGGACACAGTATCACCACAGGGAATGTTAACAATCACTTTTCTATGTATAGCACTGTTTAGCACTCTCAAAGCTGACAGTAAAGATGAAGCTTCTAGGTGAGCATCAGGGTGATTTCTGTGTTCTGTGACATACATATGTGTGTGTGTGTGTGTGTGCGCGCGCGCGCATGGTGTCTTCAACAAGTCTATTGTCAAGTTGGAGAGGGTGACTAAGAGCATTTTCAATAGTGCATAATGTTTAGGGAATCTATGGGACCTCACTGGGGAACTCTAAAAGCATTACCCATTCCTAGCACTGGACTTTTTGTTGTTCCCTGTCCTCTAGTAGGGGCATTATTGTCCCACTAATGGGTAACTCCAGTTAAGTTGTTTTTATATGTGTGTATTATGTATTTTAGGAGACTTGGTAGCATTAGGTTTCCATGTAACCTTTTCAAAGGGTTGTTAGTTATCACAACCAGTATTCCCTCCTCTCCCCTGCCCTCCCATCCCATGCCCTGTGTAGCCTTTCCTGCTCCATTATTCCACCTGACCCCTTTAAGCCACTGTATTTTATATTCCTCAGCTCTTCAAAGCACACCCAGGACCTCGTACTGATTTTAAGGTTTTTGTGTTCCAAGTGAGACATATCTATTTGCAAGTCCCAAGCTAACATCTGCGGATGGGAGTGAATATGAGCCGTTTGTCTTTCTGGGTGTCCATCACCTCACTCAAGAATGACTATTTCCAGCTCCATCATCGACCTATGCATTTCATTTCTCTTAACAGCTGAATGATATTCCATCCTGTGAAAGTAACAATTTCATTATCCACTCATCAGTGGATGACATCTAGGCTGTTTCCCTTTCCTGGCTGTTTTGAATAGAGCAGCAACAGACAAGGCTGAGCAAGTATCTCTGTGGTAGGGGCCTACAGAATGGGAACAAGTCTTTACTGGCTATGTCTGGCAGAAGGCTAGGGTCTAGAATATACACAGAACTAGGAAAACTAAATATCAAGGAACAAACCCAATTTTTTTAAAAAATGAGGCATATAACTAAACTAAGGTGAACTACAAATGGCTGAGAAATATATAAATGATATTACATTATATATTATAATTACCATGTGATTATTATACATTTCTATAATATATATTTTATATATATAAATGTTCTTTTTCATTAGCCATCAGGGAAATGTAAATTAAAACTACATTGAGATTTCATCTTACCCCAGTCAGAACGGCTAAGATCAAACAGACAAATGAGGATCAAGGCTGGTACGGATGCTGGGGATGGGGAACACGTGTTCACTGATGACGGGACTACAAACTGTGTAGTCCCTACAGAAATAAATACGGAGGCTCTCCAAAAAGCTAGAAATAGACCTATTTCTTAAATGTAGTCCAGGATAGCCTAGAACTTGTGATCTTCATGGTTCAGTTCTCTCAAACACTGAGAGTGTATTTTAAAAATGGCGCAATGGTGGCCTTGGAGGGTGGGGCCTAGGGGTACAGCGGAAAGTCACTCACACCGTGCAGGCGGCACCCATGTGCAAAGTTTTATTAGGGGAGAGAGGAAGAAAGAGAAAACAGGCAGGGTCTGAGGAGAGGAGAGGAGAAGAGTAAGAGAAAGAGAAAAGAAAAGGAGGAAGGAGGCATGTGCTACCTCATGGCAAGAGAGGAAGGAAGAGAGAGAGAGAAGGGGGAGGAGTTTTCTCTTAAAGAGGACCATTGTTTGTTTTTTGGCTCTTTTGGGGGGCCCCACCACCCAGCTCCCAAGTAAACACACACGGAGGCTTACTATTACTTATGAATGCCTGGCCTCAGCTTGGCTTAGTTTCTAGCCAGCTTTCCTTAACTTAAAATTATCCCATCTACCTTTTGCCTCTGGGCTTTTCCCGTTCTCTTACTTCTGTAAATCTTGCTCTTACTCTGTGGCTTGCTGTGTAGCTGGGTGGCTGGTCTTCTCCTCCTTCTCTGGGTCCTCCTCGTCAATCCTCCATTTCTTTTTTCCTTCCTCCTCCCAAATTTCTCCCGCTATATATACTCTCTGCCTGCCAGCCCCTCCCATCCTTTCTCCTGCCTTGCTACTGGCCAGTTCTTTATTAGACCATCAGGTATTTTACACAGGCACAGTAACACAGCTTTACAGAATTAAACAAATGCAACATAAACAAAAGCAACACACCTTAAAATAATATTCTACTGCAGAGGACTTTACATAAGATGACATTGTCAGGGTGCTGGGACGGCCGGGACAGGTCTGAATGCTAACACTGAGGTTACGTGAATGAATCACCCCGCCTGACTTCATCTGCCATTTTCTTGGAATGACTTACTTTATGGGACTTTACTTAAGTCCCATTTTTAAAATTTCTTCAAGTAGTTTATACATGTTTCCAGAGCTTGGATGTAGCTCAGGGGTTGGAGTGCTTGCGTGGTGTGAATAAAGTCAGCACTGCCCAGCCCCTGAGTGGTGGGACACCTCTGTAACTCTAGCATTTGGAAGACAGAGGAGATCATTCTTGGCTGCAAAGTGAGTTCCCGGATCAGCCTGAGCCACAGCCCTGTCTCAAAGCAAGCAAACAAAACAAAAACAACAAGAAGACATATTTTTCCAAAGGCTATTTCATGTCTGTATTACCCAAAACTATTCATTTCTTCCACATATTGAATATAATGTCTCTTACATAATATCAGATTTCCTTAAATGCTCTGTAATTTTTACAAGCTCCCCTTTAGTAAGAATTATAGGCTGTAGGATCCTATGCTTCCCTGGTGAAGCTGCAAATGTGGCTGGACCCAATTATGGTAATTTATTGGCTCCAGGTTTTATAAATTAGAAAGATACTTTTGCTTTAATTTATCTGAGGGGAGAATGCTGTGACGTTTGTGTGGGGGTCACTCCTTCCACACCTGGTCTGTAGAGATCACACTCAGATAGGCAAGCTTGGCCAGCAAGCACCTTTACCTGCTGAGTCATCTTGAAGGCCTTGGAGTTTTCGAATATAAAAATTTGGGGGTTACTCCTATACACTTTGTTCTTTAGGATAATGATTTTTGTGTTTGAGTCTGTGAATAGTCATTGTGTACTACTGAGATTCAGCACTTCTTAATTTTGCAGTTGTACTTAAACATACCCTATTTTTATAGAGATAATGTAGTATATAAAAGAAAAAATTAATTCCAAATTTTATGTGACTGGAATAAGAGTATAAAACTGAGGTAGAGGAACAGGTTTCATTTAAGCTAGTTGTTTGGAAATATTAACTATCACTCCACATATCACTTTTTAATCCTAAAATAGAAATCCTTTCAAGATAACTACTTTAAATGAATAATAGTAAGGAAGGGAGAGAAGGCTGGTTAAGGTGTTTTAATAAACACAATGTTGCCTAGGTGGTGGTGGCATATGCCTTTAATCCCAGCACTCAGGAGGCAGAGGCAGGCCAGTCTCTGAGTTCAAGTACAGCCTGGCCTACAGAGTTAGTTCCAGGACAGCCAGGGCTACACAGAGAAACCCTGTTTCAAAAACACAAAACAAAAAAACAAACAAACAAAAGGAATGGAATGGAATGTTGAGGCTTTAAAATTAGTGTTATTTGTTATAGTCAGAACCTGGAAACTACCTAGATTCCCCTCAACCGAAGAATGGATAAAGAAAATGTGTTACCTTTACACAATGGAGTATTACTCAGTGGTAAAACACAATGACATCATGAAATTTGCACACAAATGGATGGAACTAGAAAAAATCATCCTGAGTGAGGTAACCCAGACCAACAAAGACAAACATGGTAAGTACTCACTCATAAGTGGATATTAGATGTAAAGCAAAGGATAACCAGACTATAATCCACAACCCCAGAGAAGCTAGGTAACAAAGAGGACCCTAAGAGGGATGTGTGGATTTCCCTAGGAGAGGGGAGTAGATGAGATCTCCTGGGTGAACTGGGTGCAGGTAGGGGGGAGGGGAGATGCGGGGATGGGGAGGGGAACATGAGGAATCAAGTTGGTTAAGTTGGGAGCTGCGTGGAGGGGGAGAGTAATGGAAGAGAGATCTTGATAGAGGGAGCCATTTGGCATTTAGAGAGAAACCTGGTACCAGGGAAACTCCCAGGAATCCCCAAGGATGACCCCAGCTAAGACTCCTAGCAATAGTGGAGAGGGTGCCTGAACTGGCCTCCTGTAATCAGATTGGTGAATACCTTAATTGTTATCAGAGAGCATTCATCCAGTAACTGATGGAAGCAGGTGCAGAGATCCACAGCCAAGCACTGGGAGTCCAGTTGTTGAGGGGGAGGAGGGATTGTATGAGTGGGGTTGTGTGTGTGTGGGGGGGGTGTCAAGATCATGACTGGGAAAACCACAGAGACAGCTGACCTGAGCTTGTGAGAGCTCATGGACTCTTGACAGTCAGGGAGCCTGCATGGGACTGACCTAGGACCTCTGCATGTGGGTCAGAGTTGTGTAGCTTGGTCTATTTGTGGAGCCCCTAGCAGTGGACCAGGACCTGTCCCTGGCGCATGAGCTGGCTTTTTGAAACCTATTCCCCATGCTGGGATGCCTCGCCCAGCCTTGATGCAGGGGGAGGAGTTTGGTCCTGCCTCAACAAGATATGATATGCTTTGTTGACTCCCATGGGAGGCCTGCCCCTTTCTGAATGGAGGAGTGGATGGGGAGGATAGACGGGAGGAGAGAGGAGGGAATGGGAGGAAAGGAGGGAGGGTTGGTATGTCAAATAAGTGAAAAAATTAAATAAATAAATAAACAAATAAATAAATAAACTACTGACATCCCTCCCCACTTCTCACCTATTTATCTGCTTATCAGCCATCTGTATGAAAGGACAACAAAGTACATGTGAATGGATAGGTATGGAGCTAGCAGGGCATGCTGTCATATGCAGAGGATAAGGAGAACAGCTTTCCCTGGAATACACAACAGGGTAGAAAATAATGCCTGCGCTGGGGAAGACTGAATTGAGGGTGCTCTGGCTGGATGGTCTTAGCGTCTGAGGGGAGACTCCAAAGGTAGGAATAAGGGCTGATGCTGAGACTCAGTACTCAGAATGTGGATGCTTAGGAGTGACTGTTTTCAGAAATGAACTGTAATAAATAAAGACCTGATCAATAGTGAAGACCTCATCAGCAGTGTTCTGCTCCATTGCCCCCCAATATTGCTGGCCTCCCTCAGATAATACGGATTTCTTGTTGTGCAGTATGCCTTTCATCAAGACAAAAACAAAAATAGAGTTTATGTGGTCACAAAACATTTACTTGACTATTAGTGCCAACCTTTGTAATGGAGACCACAATAAGAAAAAATGAGACAGAGTCATTATTAGGAAGCAGCAAACCCCCAAAGTGGCTTGGGTGCTAAAATATTGCTACACAAGCATGCATACCCAAGTTTGGATCCCCAGCACCCATGTGATTGGGGTGGGGTGGGGTGTGAGGTATGGTAGTGCACACCTGTAATCCCTGCACTGGGGAGGCAGAGACGGGAGGATCCCTGGGGCTTGGTGGCCAGTCTAGCTGGTTGTGGGGCTCCCGGTTCAATGAAAAACTCCTCTCAAGAGTAAGGTGGAGAGCAACTAAAAAAGACACCTTAAGTCTGCTTCTGACCTCCATATGGTCACGCACATGCACACAGACAGACAGACAGACAGACAGACACACACACACACACACACACACACACACACACACACACACAGCATAACCGCACTGCCACGGTCAAGTATTATAAATATGAACATGGAACATCGGAGCACGAAAGAGGTATTTATCTGATCAGAGGAAAGTGGATCCCAGAGAAGAATACAGCTGTACACAACGCTGTCAGGCTGAAGGCGTGCTCACTGAATCACTGAGGGAATGAGTTCATGGACGGACAGATAGCTGTGGTGGGGAAAAGATAAGTGAGGTTCCCACAATTCAAAGTACCAAGAGGCTTTGTGAATGGTTTTCCGAAGATGCTCGGTTCCGACAATTTTCTGAAAGTGAGATGTGTGGTCCCTTTCCAGTCTGCTTGGGTGTGGTCATCAGAAGCCCCTTCCCTAGCACGGATGGCCCCCAGTGTCGGTTTCTGTCAGTGCGCAGCCTGGGATGCATCAATTGACGAGCTCGTCAGTTACAAAGTGTCTTCACCTGCTAGCTTAGCGGACACATAAGGGGCACTGGACCAGAGACTGGAGTTCTAGAACTTTCCGTTCTGGTGCCTGTGCTCTCTCCCCCTTCCTCTGGGTAAAATCTGTCCAATCGATTATTTCTGAAAGCCTATTGGACATGTTTTAAATATATTCAGATTGGGCTATTTTCTCTTATTTTGTTGGTTTCAGTTTGAGACATGGTCTCATGTGTTTCAGGCTAACGTTGAGCTCCGATGATGACCTTGAACTCATGAGCCTCTCACCTCCTGAGTACTGGGGTCACAGGAATAAACCTCCATACTCAATTTTAAGAGGTGCAGTGGCCAGAACCCAGAGCTTCGTGCTGGCTAGATGAGGTCTGACTGGTCATCAGCCTCAGCCGCTGCTAATGCCTTTAAGCTTCCATTGTGAATTTCCATAAGAAAGGAGATCATATTGTAATCATTTAAGAACCCTCAAATAAAATACTTATTAAATTTTTTTGGTATGTCAAGTTCTTAGGAAATCTCTTAGGCTTTGGAAGCTCCCTTTATTTTTTGCTTATTTGCTGAAGGCAAAGACTGTCTCCTCAACACAAGGCAGTGTATGCCACTCACACTTTATCCTCAAGAAGAGAGAGAATCCTGCCTGGTGTGGAAATCAAATCGTTTCCCAAATTCATCTTACTAAATTATGCTAGCTTTCACTCTTTATTACAGGTTTTAAAAATAAGCTTTATTTCTCAGTTTCAAAAAAAAAAAAAAAAAAGGAATCCACTATACAATAGACTAGATCTTAGAAACTAACATTAGTTTACTCAATTGGTTTAAAGCGTTCTCCTACCCACCACTCATAGCCCCCGCTGCCTTCCACGCAGTAGACAATCAACAAATATTTGTTTAAAATTTATTTGAAAATAAGTCATATTGTATAGTTACAGTCACCTTTTCTTTGATACTTTGAAGCTTTAAAAGAAAACAAGAAAATGCGATGCGGGCAGCTGTGTGGCTGCCAGCTTGGTTTCCATGGAAACAGAGAGGAGATCATCAAAAACAAAATAAGGCTTTTCAAGCTGATTACCCCTCTCCACCGGTGCAGCCTCCAGCACAGTGAAAGGCGGGCAGCACACCCCCAGCCCTGGGAACCTACATTTCTTCTGGTTTGTGTTCTCCCTCGAAGCTAAAAGGAGGCAGAGAAATAGGATCGTTGGGGCTGTAGGTTGGTCTGCCTGTAGGGAGAGGCAGACTCCATGAGAGTGGAGAGTACCCTGTGAGCATAAAGCATGACATAACGTACAGTGCCGTAACCCCTGCCCAGTCCACACACTGTTCAACCTCAAAATTCATATTTCCTGGGAATAATACAGGAAAGCTATGGGGATTTATAATAAAAGGATTAAGAACTCCTGACATGAAATGATTAAGAAGATGAGACAGCATACAGGATGGGAAAAAGAAGAAGCACTGAGCAGAACATAATTAGATTTCCATCCAAACGGACAAAATGCTATTCTAACATCACCCCTCATTCCACAGACTCATACCTGCCGTGGATAAAAATTATGCCAAAAATAGTAGCTATAGATATTTGCTTCTGTGGTTGTCAAAAGCTTGGTTTAGCATTGTTTTGTTATCCAGGGTTGCTATGTATTTCATAAGGCAGTATTCCTCTATTTAAAAAAAAAAATTAGTTAAACCAGAGGATTTTTTTGGGCAGTGACATGCACAATAGAAATGTGCTTTAATGGAAATATCATTTAAGAGGTTTTAATATCAGATAAAAATAATGAAATTCAGATACTATCCCTAGTGGGACAGAATGAAGAACACAATCATTATTTGTTGCCTTCTGTGTATTTATATTCTGCTTATGTATCTGTTCTCTCCAAACAATTCAAGCTTTGCAAAGGCCTGTGCTATATGAGAATCCTAGTCATTTTTTATGCCTAAGCCCCAGTAAAGGAAGTGATTGGAAGTGCTCCATAAGTATATTGAATTAATCTCTTAATTTACTTAAGTAACACTCTGTAGTTCAATTAAAGGCTTTCCCTAGATTTTGGAGCCTCTTGCTATGAAATGTAAAATTTGTAATATTTAAAAATAACTTAATAGCCAAGGTAAATGATATATTATAAACAACTCTCAATACTTGAAGCTTTTGAGAAAGATTTGGGAACAGAATATGAGTTGAGAAAATTAGCTTAGCTAACATCAAAGGTTTTGTGTTAAAAAGAGTACCACTAACGTACGGTTGTGTTGCAAGGGGAGACCACCAAGGTGTGACGCGAGCATGTGCCTACCTCGGGACTGGGAAGGCACTCAAGATGACGGGTTTGGGTTAAAGCATATGTCCATGTTTTTCAGCAAACCATACAACTTGAGGTTTGTGGAAGTAATGGTGAAGGATCCAGACATGTGAACGTATCTCTATTCTAACCAAGTTGAACTAAACCAGGGATCAGCAGTATTTCTGTACAGGGGCAGGTAATTAATACTTTTGGCCATATGGGCCATAAAGTTTTTATTAACAGATAAGCTACTTTGCCATTATAGCATAAAAAGAACTATACATGTGAGACAAGGAAATGAGATAGCTCTGATCCAATATAATTCTATTTACAGAAATACGCAGGGGCAAGATTTGGTCTGTTGGCCATGATTATTAACCCCTGAACTGGGAGATAACTAATTCAGCATTCCATAGTCAGTGTTTTTCCATAAATGTTAATGTTAGCCAATGTGAATTTATATTCAGAAACCTAGCCAGCAGGGAGATTTGCAAAGAAATTTTAGGCTTATAATTCAAAGTTTCGCTAAATGTGGTGAATGCAACCCAAGTAAGTCCTATATATCACCATGCATATATGAGATTTTGTGACACTGTTTGATGTCGTATTATGACTAACTTTATTAATAGAGCCACTATAAATAATTACCTAATATGCTTATGAAGCATAGTCAAACACTTGTGGATGTCGAAACTCCCTCTATGGAAATTCCAGGCAATATAAATGCATTAAATTTATTTTCAATCTTGCTACCTCTTAGAGGGCCAGGAGCACAGTATCGGTCATTCAAACATTAGGGCAGTTACACAATATCCTCAGAAAGCTAATCGTACACAGAACTGAAATTCTTACCGCTCAAGTGTCTCACCTACAGATCTCAAGTTCGTCATCCCCTAAGTGCTGACGATAGGCGCCGAGGGGGAGGGGGGACACACTTTAAAAGCACAGTGTTATTAAAGAGTCTTCTATTATACCTGAAGGATAAATGTCTGCCTAAGACACAACCGTAGACGGTGGAAACAAATTGACACTTGTAAGAAAGATGACTGTTTCATCGATTAGACGGCTTCTTTTTTTTAAATTTAATTGATTTATTCATTTTACATCCCAACCACATTTGTCCCTCCTCTTCTCCCATTACCATCCCTCCCCTCCACCCCACCCACTCCTCCTCCCTATCTGTTCAGAAAGAAGCAGGCCTCCCGTAGATATCAACAAAGCATGGCATATCAAGTTGCAGTAACACTCAGCACCTCCCCCTTATTAAGGCTGGCAAGGCGACCCAGTATGAGGAATAGGTTCCCAAGAGCCAGCCAAGCCAGGCGTTGGTGGCGCACGCCTTTAATCCCAGCACTCGGGAGGCAGAGGCAGGCGGATCTCTGTGAGTTCGAGGCCAGTCTGGGCTACCAAGTGAGCTCCGGGAAAGGCGCAAAGCTACACAGAGAAACCCTGTCTCGAAAAACTAAAAAAAAAAAAAAAAAAACACCAAGAGCCAGCCAAAGTGTTAGGGACAGCCCCTGTTCCCATTGATAGGAGTCCCACAGCAAGGCCAAGCTGCACAACTGTCACATATATGTAGAGGGCCTAGGTCAGTCCCATGCAAGTTCCCTGGTTGTTGGTTCAGACTCAAGTTCCTATGAGCCAGGTTAGTTGTTTCTGTGGGTTTTCTTGTGATGTCCTTGACCCCTCTGGCTCCTGCAATTCTTCCTCCCTCTCTTCAGCAGGATTCCCTGAGTTCGGCCTAATGTTTGGCTGTGGGTATCTGCATCTGTTTCTATCAGTTACTGGATGAAAGCTATTTGCAGATGACATAATAATATATATAAGCCACCCCAAAAATTCTTCCAGGGAACTCCTACAGCTGATAAACACCTTTAGCATAGTGGCTGGATACAAAATTAATTTAAAAAAAAAGCAGTAGTCCTCATACACAAACGATAAAAGGGCTTAGAAAGAAATCAGAGAAACAACACCCTTTACAGTAGCCCCAAATAATATAAAATATCTTGGGTAACTCTAACCAAACAGGTGAAAGACCTGTATGACAAGAACTTAAGTCTTTGAAGAAAGAAATCAAAGAAGATATCAGAAAATGGAAAGATCTCCCACGCTCATGAATCAGTAGAATGAACATAATAAAAATGGCAATCTTACCAAAAGCAATCTACAGATTCATGCAATCCTCATCAAAATTCCAACACAATTCTTCACAGACCTTGAAAGACCAATACTCAACTTCATACGGAAAAACCAAAAACCCAGAATAGCTGGACCAATCCTGTACAATAAAGGAACTGCTGAAGGCCTCACCATCCCTGATCCCTGATCTCAAGCTCTACTACAGAGCTACGGTAACAAAAACCACATGGTATTGGCATAAAAACAGACAGGTGGGTCAATGAATCAAGTCGAAGATCCAGACATAAATCTGCACACCTATAGACACCTGAGTTTTGACAAGGAAGCCAAAATTATACAATGGAGAAAAGAAATCATCTTCAACAAATGGTGCTGGCCTAACTGGATGTCAGCATGTGGAAGAATGAAAACAGATCCGTATTTGTCAACCTGCACAAAACTCAAGTCCAAGTGCATCAAAGACCTCAACATAAAGCCAGATCCACTGAACCTGATAGAAGAGACAGAGGGAGGAGACAACTTCCTGATCAGTCAGCTTCTAATGCTGGTTACTCGTGTCCTGTCAGCAGCAGAAAGACTTTCCAAGAAATTCGGACTTCCAAATGACGGTTTACCTCGAACTGTGATGGAAGAAGCCTGGCTCTTGTCGTTATGTCTGGTGTACTATTTTCTATTTTTACGATTTGGAAAGTCCCTTAATTTCTTCTGACCTCAGTTTCCTAATCCACAAAATGGGAAGAAAAATGATTTCTTTGGGTGGTTAAAAAGATTACAGAAATCTGTGTAAAATACTGGATATAGTATAGGCTCAGAAAAGGTAGCTCTTGTTACTCTGAGAACCCACATTAAAAAACAAACAAAAAAAAAAACAAAAAACAAAAAAACAAAAAAAACATTGGCAAGTAGTGCTTTTGTGATTCTAGTACTGGGCAGGCAGACAGAGGAGGGTCCTGGCCCTTCCTGACCAGCCAGGCTATCCTAATGGGCCAATGAAAACCTCTGTCTCACAAAACAAGGCGGATGCTCCTGAAGAATGACACGAGATTGAGCTCTGACCTCCACACATGTGCACCCAGATACACATCTGCACCCACATGAACATGCATATACACTAAAGGAAAATAAAGATAAGCATTTGTAGATGTAACCAACCGTCTTATTAAATAAGAGACACAGAGCCAATGTAAAGATAAAAGCCCAAGAGGTCAGAGCTAAGAGCCTTACCCGCTTTCCGCCAGTTAGCCTCTCCTGCCAAGAGACCTCTCCGAAAAGGAACTACTTCCTGTGCGTTGTCTTTAAATAGAGTTCTGTTCTGCCTTCTCATTGGTTGTAAACCCAACCACATGACCGTCTCGTCACTGCCTGTCTGTGGTCACTCCAGGTCTTCTATGGTTGGTATTGAGATCAAAGGCGTGTGTCTCCAATGTTGGCTGTATCCTTGAACACACAGAGATCTACCTAGTTCTGCTTACCAAGTGCTGGGATTAAAGGCATGCACCACCACCGCCCTGGCTTTCCCTATGGCTTGCTAATAGCTCTGACCCCTAGGCAACTTTATTTATTAACATACAAATAAAATCACATTTCAGCACAAATAAAATACCACTATAAGCATTGTTGCTATGGGCCTCATGGCATTTGCCTGTTTAGGAAGACCAGTGCTTGTCTCTATAATGCAAAAGCCATTTTCCTGGTACCAGAAGAGAAAGGACAAACCAAGAAGTTCACAGACACAAAGCCTGGTTATTTCAAGAAACTGGTATTCATAAATTTTGATTTAATGAAAGAAGGTGTGACATCTGAGAGGAGACAGGAGCATCCTTTATCTTCATCACGGGTACCAGACAGCTAGTGAAGTTATTTCTTGGGGTAGTGAATGAGGGAAGGATATTTTAGTGAAGCCCACAGTTTCTATGGGCTTTGAACTCAACACACCAGAGGCCAAATGCAGCTGTCCTGAGCATTTCATTTTGGTGGCTGCTTATATGGCTGTGTGACTGGTTTTTCTTTCTGCTACTGAGAGGTCTGCTTCAGAAGCCACAGCTGCTGTTACACATCTAAAAGCTCTGTGGCTCAGTCCTTGCCTGCTGCCAAGGTTCTGCTTCAAAGCCTCTGAGACCTGAAATTCATGGAGATTCATATAGTGAGCATTGCAAAGGTCAATGCCCACAGAAGGCAGACACCCCGGTCTCTGGATCTGCTCTTTAGAACCTGAATTCAATGAGTCACAGTAAAGGCTCCAAGAACTCCCCTCTGGAGAGTCTGCGTGACTAATAACCATTTGTCCCTGAGGAGAGAGGAGCCAGCAGGAAATCTGGCTAGGAGGACTTAGCCTGATTTTCAATCTGTTATTTCTTTTCCTGCATCTTGTGGGTGGATCACGTGACAGAGGCTTAGGCAAATAGGTACGTGCAGATAGGTGTTCAGGTCTGCTAGCTCTATTCCAAGATTTCCAGCTTCTGTACTCCTGACGTATTCAATGACTAGCTAGAAGAATGGCGATGGATCCCTGTCTTTTCTCTCTCTTTTTTTCTTCGTGTAATTAGTGCTGAGATGAATCTCTTCAGTTAGTGAAGAGATAATAAATGAAGGGCACAACAGGTACCATGTTTTGAAGAGGTAACAAGTTGTCAAAGTGGAGTCAAGGAAAGCAGAAAGAGAAGCAGAATTCACCAACCAGAGACACCAGGTCTGAATGGAGAAAGAGAAACTGAGCCTAAGGAACGATGTGAAAATAATTGCAGAGCCACAGATTCAGAGGGGCCGGCCATGTGCTGGTATGGAAGTGGGCTATCACACACCCCACGTGTTCCTTGCAACGTCGTGTTACTCTTCCTCATCTCCCCCTCTCTCTCCCTAATCTGAGTGCTCCCTAGTTGACATTGCTAAATGATACATAAAACTAAATGATGGCCCTCATCAAAATATCTCACAACCAGGTTCACAACTACACAACACACACAATCAGCACAACTACAACAGACACAAGGTAGAAGTGACCCAATTGACCAGGGTTTGTTTTTGCATGTGAATTCATTCTGAGTGTGCAGAATGCCTAAGGAAAGCAGGCACTTGAACACACAAATGTGCACACACAGAAAGGAAATTCCAACACGTTCTGCATGCTTGAACCCTGATGATATAGAAAGTGAAAAAAAAAAAACTAGAAAGGACAAACATGGCGGGGTGAGGCACACAGAGTGTATTTATGAGACAAGAAAGGGTTGTGTCCAAGTAGGGACAGGAGAGAGCAGCAAGATTAACATCTGAAAGAAGCCAGTTGGCTAAGGAAGACTGGAGGTCTTCCCTATCCGGGTTTCCTGAGGTAAGCACAGTAGTCAGTGAGAAATCCCAAAGCCACACAGACTTGGGAGAGACAGCTACCACATAAATGACCTATGAAGTTTCCTGAGCCTCCTCTGTGGATGCCTTTCCTCCTCCTCACTACGCTCTCCTGCTCTCCCATTCTAGACGGTGTCTTGCTCTATAAATCATCCCCATTTCTGTTACTATGTTCTTGGTACGATTCTTGGAACCTAGAAAACTTCAGCAGGTAGGTGCCCCTGGGGATTCAACTCCATTCCATGATTCCAAGGGGACTGGAGAGGAGGAAATAGAGTCATTGTTTAATGAGGTCAAAGTTTTGGTTCTACCGTGGAGGAGAGATGCGCAGATGGAGGATGGTAACGGTTGCACATGTAGGTGAATGGATTAAATGCCACTCATCTGCACACCAAAGATGATAAATGTGATGACATTTTTGGCATAGATATTTTATCACAAGTTTTAAAAAATGGGTGATGGCCTTGCAGAGCACCATTTTTTTTATATTGGTTATACATTTGCTATATTTGATCTCATCCTCAAGGCATTTTCATTGAGAAATCCAATGATTCCTGACTTTAGGAAAGAAAACATGTAAAAAAGATACTTTTTTGTAATTTTTAGGAATTGCTTTTAATGGAAGCTACTGCCAAGAAGCTAGTACTTTTTTTTCCCTGCCAAAATGACATTTTCCTGAGGAGTAATTAATAGCCCGTTCCACTATAAGAGTGAGCAGGAAAGGAAAAGACATTAGGACAATATGTCATGCAGAGCACAGTGTGCTCAGGAAAAATCCAGGAAAAGAAAAAGGAAAAAATAGGACAAGGGACGAGAAGCAGAAGCCGTGTGAAACCGGAGGCAAAAGAAGAAGGTCGCCATAACTGTCAGCAGCGGAAGTCCTTGAGTCTTCAGTCAGACACAGCAACAAGGTCTCTGAAACTCCCTCAACAGAAGCAGAGCAAGGCAAAGAGGTGACTGGGGCGTAGGCCAGGCTATCCCTGACCTGGGGGCTGCAATAGCTGGAGGAGACCCACCCTACAGCCAGGTGCTCTCTTGTGAGCATCTCCAGTTCACAGCTCATGGGACGCATGTGGCCAAGGACAACGATGTCTGTGGCCCAACACGAAGCCACAAACTTAATTAAAACATTCTGAGACTTTTGGGTGGGATTCTGTGTATGTGTGCCTTGACAGTGCAGTTCTCCAGCTTGCACGTTGCGGGTGACAATGTTGTGTGACAAGGTCAAGGTGGTGGGACAAGCCTGCATGTATATCCTTTCACCAGAACCACCTGGAACGCTTTATGATAGAGATCCTGTCACTTACAGAGGTTCTTCTGCAGTAGGTCTTGGGTGAAAATAAGACCTCTGCATTTCTAACACGTTTCCGGATGATGCTGTCACTACTCGTTTGAAGACAACACTGTGAGAGCCATGGCTCTAGAATTACGGAGGCAAAAGATGTTAATGATGGGTTCTGTAACTTTTGGTCATTTCAAGTACATAAAAAAGAAGTACCAAGTCAGGAACTATAGAAGGGACTTGAACAACTTGTTTAAATTCAGGTAGATATGACCTATCATGCTTGCCTTATGGTAGTGGTGTAAGCTTCAGACCAAATCTGGCAGCATCACCTTCTAATAATATAGCATGCTTCTGGCCAAGTTCCTTTACCTCTCTAGACCCCGTTTTCTTCATCTGGGAAACTGGGGTAGTATTGTATCAGCCCACAGGGGTTGCTGGAAGAGAGACACTTGGAGAGGATTTAGTGCAGCACAAAGCATGTTGGAAGGAGAACGGGCATTTCTTTTGGCAGCCCAGCATCTATCTCTGCTACTTTGGGGAGAACCCCATTTACCCATCCACTTTTGTCTATTGTCTTCTGAAACCTGAATCTTAGGAATAAAGCCAAGACAATATCCTGCCATTTCCAGCCTTTCTACTTACCATGGAAACCACTTCACCCCATGGCAGATGATTTATAGGCAAAAATACAAGGCTCTACATTGCCTTTATGAAAATGTTTAATCCCAGAGTATTCCCTCCAGTGGATACTAGAGAGGGAGAAAGATAGTTCCAGAGGTTCCCAGAGTGAATTAATTACTTTGCAATCGCAACATTATGCAGTCTCTTACATTTATAGCACTGTGCAAAAAGTGTTTCAAGCAAAGGAAGGCCTCTGCCCTTTAATTTGATGAAAAGCTGGAGCTTGCTGATAGAATGGAATGCAGTTTTTTACTATCTAAAAACTCAATAAAGATAATTAATTTGGGAGGAGGCTAATATTTCAATAAAGCTGAAATAAATGACCACTTTCAGTTCTCTTCTGTTGGAGGATGTACTTAAAGTTGAGAAATGACTTGGTTAGTAATTTCCCTTGAATATATCATGAGGGAACCCTGTGGGCCCTGTGCTGAAGATGAGTTTATATGCTATCACATCTTTAGGGAGACACAAACCTTTGCCCTTGGTAACTCTGGAACCCATCACTTAAGAAGACAAGCTCTTATATGGTTCCATTATATAAGTGACCCCCTCAAAGACCCCAAAACATACAATGAGCTATGTGATCTTAGGACTGGAGGTACTTTTTTAAATGGTTCTTCTTTTTTAAATGGTTTTTTGAATGACTTTCATACAACAAATATCTCCTCCTTTCCTTTTTGATCTGTGAGCTGAACCTTCTCTTTCATGAAGTGATTTCTCTCTGGGCAGGGTCAGCCCCAGCCCCAGCTCTGTGAAGGAGCGGTGGAACTGATATTTCTTAGTCCTGAATGGCATGGTGAAAGGGCAAGACACAAGTCTAGATGGCTTAAATAAGATGGCCGCTCATCTACTGGGGACACACATAAAATCTTTCCTTGCCCTTGAGAGCACACAGAGGTCAGTGGCATCTCTTGCTGTTGGGTATCTTCATATCTGCATGTAAGCTGGGATGAAGGGTAGCCACTCTACAATTAGAAGAGCAGCAAACCCAGAAGATGGAAAGAGGGCAGGGCGTGTATAGCAGCACTAAGACCTCTGTAATGTCTTGAAGGGATTGAATTCAGTGGCTCTCAAGTCATTTCCCTCAGGATGCTTTGTTAGGTGAGTTACAAAATTGCCCTCTTATCTGATATATTTCAAGTCTGAGTTTTCGGTTACTGTCAGATAACACTATCTTAACAGTCATCTACATGAGCCAATCCTCTAAGTGGAGAAAATACTGGGCAAAGAGGATAAAAGGCATGAGAAATCTGAAGGTGATGAGTCCCTTTGTTATCCTGATTGTGGCGATGGTCCCATGAGTATTACATACGCTGCAAATTATAAACTGTATGCTTCCAGTGCGCGTGTATGTGTACTTATTAGCTGACAACACTATCTTAAGGATGCCTCTCTCTGAGAATAAGTTAGAAATTAATAATAAAAGCTAGGAAATGTATTTGGATATTAAAAATATTTCTAGAAATTCATGGATCAAAGAAAAAAGTCAGGATATAATTTTGAAATTCCTTAAACATCAACAGTGGAAAACAACCTAATTGACTGTAGTTCAAGGGTTACCAAGAGATAAACTTATTCTTATTTTCTTAAATGCTTACACAGGAAAATGGAGGTATGATGTTATATTACTGGAAAATGGAATTAATAATGAATAATGCAAAAGTAAAGAGGACAAATTAATAGAACCAAAAATATATATACTAAGAAAGGTCATCAAATATTGGTTCCTTGAAATGATTAATGAGACAAACCCAGAGCAGCTAATACATTCATTTCAAGACAAACATAGATTAAACAATAATTTGCAAGACATTGGACATTAGAATAAAGGACAGTGATTCCTAAGAAGTGGGAAACTAATGAGAAAAACTCATGAGTACCCCCAAGCTTCTATCATCTTGAGTGTTTCCAGCTCATGGTTGAGGAACAAGAAGCAAGGCAGAGTCTAGTGCTGAGAAACTGTTTCTCCCTGAGGAGACTGAGCTGAGGATCCAAGGACACCAGCCAGCTGGAGTTTGCAGGGCAGAGTACAGGACCCACAGAGCTGCACAGAGCACTTAGAATACGGTGTGAAGAAACTAAGGGTAGAAAGGGGGCATCAGCAGGGAGTCAACAATGCCCTCAAGTTTACAAAGCGGCAGAATAGTGATCCCACCTGCCAGTATAGAAACCCACAATTCACCAGAGTACTCTTAAGTGGCCCATAAGGGAACATGAGAAAAACTTGGGAAGTGATTGCTATGGGATGTCTTTCTGTATGCTGTGAATATGCGTTGCTCTGATTGGTTGGTAAATAAAGCTATTTGGCCAATGGTGAGGTAGAATAAGGTTAGGCGGTACATTCCAACTGGAGAGACAGGAAGAAGAAAGGCAGAGGGGAGAGAGACGCCAGTACCACCAGGAGAAGTAAGATGTGGAAGTGCCGGTAAGCCACGAAGCCACGTGGCAACTTATAGATAAAGAGAAATGGGTCAAGTTATAAGAACTAGCTAGCAAGAAGCCTGCCATAGGCCATGCAATTGATAATTAATATTAAGCCTCTAAATGATTATTTTATAAGCAGCTGTGGGACCTTGGGGCCGGGCAAGACCGGAGAAACCTTCCGACTACAAGTGATGGTTATATTTGCCACCTTAACTGTGGTGATGGTTTTATGGTTATATACATATGTCAAAGTTTACCAAGTTATATACTTTAAAGCTGTACAGTTTGTTGTCTGTCAAAATATAACCATAAAGCTGTTAAAAATACACGTATGACACCAGCAGGTTGGCTCAGTAAGTAAAGGCGCTTGCCACCAAGCTTGGTGTCTGAACTGAACCCCTGGGACACGTCATGGAAAGAGAGAACGAATGCTCCACAAACCATCTCCTGTCTTCCACCAGTAAACTATGCCTGCTGCCCCCCCCCCCGCCCCAAATACATAACTGGATGAATAAATGCAGGTTTAAAATTTTAAAGTAGTTAAAATTTAAAAAAAAAAACAACTTTAAAAGGGGGTAGAGTTGATTTTGAAGGCAAGCGTACAATGCCTAATATGCTCTCAAATATCTGGTGAACGATTCTACAGCTTAAACTTGAAAAATGTATGAAATAGAAGGAGTCCCAGAAAATTTTAACCCACGAAATCTCTCAAGAGGAAAGCTCAGCCATCCTAGTAAAAGTCAAGCAAAATTTAAAAGCTATCCCCCCAAAAGAAGAACATTGCTCCTAGAAAACCTTTCAGACATATTTTAGCTTACATTCAAGTACAATAAATAAAAAAAAATATAATAGGCTGGGATAAATATGCAGGTTCAATATTCACTAACAATGTGAAACACGCCATTGTCAATGAGAGGAAAAGTCGATGCTCATTGCAAGAGTTACAATTACTTCAATAAATGACAGACTAAGCAGGCAGAGCAGTAAGATAACTTAAAGACCGTAAGTTCAATACTCAGACAGTTCCAGAGGATAAGACCACTCAAATTCCCATTGTGAGACTAAAATACCCAGATAAAAAAAATCAAGTACAAAAAGGGAAGATTAACCTCATCCATAAACATAAAAGCAAAAATTTTAAACAACAAAGAAGTCTACCAATGTAAAAGAGAAAAAAAGATATATTTTACCTAAATAGGCTTTTTCCTCTGAAACACAAGATCGATTTAACATTACAAATATATGTTCTACCCTAACAGTTCAAGGGGAATCTATATGATAATTGTTTTAACATTACAGATATATATGCTACCTTACAACTATATATGCTACCCCAACAGTTTAGGGAGCATATAATTGCATAGATAGATGGAGAACAATCTTAAAATCCAATTTCTTATTCTGGAAATTCTTTGAAAAGTATGGTTATGTGGGACCGGCTTGCTCTGCCGTCTGCTTCTACAAAACATCTCTAGCAGACCACATAGATAATGGTAAGTCTCTTGAAGATCAGAAACAAGATAAAACACTTCATGACGTTTACTGCGCTCTCTGTTTCATGACATAGATGCTCACCAGGCTAGCCAGAGATGTGAGCCAGTGTGAGAAGATTTTTGAAAGGAAGATACGCAGAAACAAAAGGAATAAGCAGACAATACAATTTTCTGTGTGGAGAATTTAGATCTCCAGACAAACTTTTGGACATAGAATTTTAAAAAATTGCTGGCTCCAAAAACTAATGTATAAACATTGAATCATATTTCCAAGCAATAAAAGCAAGTAGAAAAAATATTTTTAAGGCATTGTTTACCATACCGAGGAGACAAAGAACCTAGCAAAAAACACTGGTAACAGATACAGAAGCTCTGTGTGGGAAAAGCAATTTTGTCGAAAGAACTTAACAAATATCTAAATAAAAGGGAGATGACGTTCCTAGATAACAAAACCCTTCCAGGTCACAAAAGTGAAAACACGAATTGAGTAAAATTTTAAGTAAATTTGTTCAGGGATCAGGGAAAAGGGAAATGAAATGGGCAATGGAACACAATTAATCCTCTCTCATACTAGCAAAACCAAAGAATCAGACACCAGATGTCAAAGACGATGTGTCAAAGCAAGAGTGGTCACATGGTCTCAGTGGGGATGGTAACTGGTGCAATGGCTTTGTATCACACGTCAAAGCTGATTGTGCACATAGGTAACCCAGGATTTCCTTCCACTCCTGTGGAGTGCAGCTTTTGTACACATACACACTCTCTAGGAGATAAGCAAAGATGCTCATAGCATTTTCCGTAACAGTCTGTATGTCCATCAAGAATACAAGAATACAATGGCTAGAGTCTTGTGTTTCTGCACCAGGCTACAGTGGAAATAAACTACCACAGAGAAATCAGAAAACCACCGTTCAGTGTTCAAGTTGCTTGTTGTTGCTGTGATAAACACTGATCATAACCAACCTGGGGAAGAAAGGCTTTCTTTCAACTTGCTAGTTACATGTTATCAAGGGAAGCCTTCAAGGAATTGAGGCAGGAATTCAAGGCAGGAGCTTGAAGCAGAAACCATGGTGAGAACACTGCTTAAGCTTGTTCCCAGGCTTATGCTTTGCTACCTTCCATATTCAGGTGAGGCTCACCTGCCAACGGATGACACTGCCCAAGCTGGACTGGGTTCTCCTACATCAATTAGCAACCAAGAAAATGCCCCACAGAGAAGGACACAGGCCAAACCTATGGAGGCAGCTCCTCACTCTTCCCACGTGTCCCATGTGTCCCATGCCTCTTCCCATGCGTCAAGTTGACAACTGAAACTACCTATGGCATGAAGAAAAGCTAAAAGAGAAGAAGACAAAAACCACATAACATTTAGAGACATGCTTTCGTTAATATTATATAGTGTTTGTTATAATAAAACAACACAAAATGCACCTGGGTGGATGGAAGGGGGTGGACATATAAGGAGTATTTAAAGCAGTGGTTTTTCTCAGTTCCTAAGCCTGGGTGATGGGCATAAAGGTGCTCATTTTATTCTTTAAAACATACATTAATACTAAAGGCACTCCTCTGTAGAGAGGAAACATTTCACAACCAAGATCTTTTCAAAGCAAAAAGCCAACGGAGACTGTAAATTATTGAGACACTTCCAGCTGGTACAATTGATATATGGGCACACATTTGTAATAGAATTCACACCCCATTCAGAGGACCCATTCCTCTTTATTTATGAATGGCTGGTGTATCTGTTTGGGCTCTCTTGAACATAGAGCACAGGGAGGAGATTTGGGAGCAGACAGAATATTTTCTAGCTGACCATAGGAAGCAGCATTGTGAGACAGGGAAGAAGAGACTGAGGTAGACTGATACTATTAGCTGTTGTTCTAGATAGCTTTGCTTTGAGCAGTAGAGGCTCAACAACTCTAGCACCTCCAAGAAGCACCCAGAAACGTCTACCAGATTCTGTAGAGGAGCAAGACACTGTGCACTTACTGACTTTGCTCCCATTGACTGAGTTGGCCATTGGTGTGTTAATTCACTTACCACTTTGGGCCATAGTTGGGCGAGACACGAGGCTTCCAGAGGAGCTCACGGGCAGAAATAGTTGTGTGCTTACAGTGGCTTGAGAAGTAAATCTGACAACAGATGAAAGCAGCAACAAGAAAGCGTTACAATTATCTCACAGACTTATTGATTTATTTTCCATTTTTTTTAAAAGATGTTTCTCAGGCTTACATCTTAAGGGAGCCTTCTGTGACTTGCCCTGTCCAGATTAGATGTCACACTTGGATTCTGTCTTAGGGTTACTATTGCTGTGATGAAATACCGTGACCAAAAGCTTACTCTTCCACATCACAGTTCATCATCAGAGGAAGTCAGGACAGGAAGCTGAAGGCAGGAGTTGATGCAGAGACCATGGAGGCGTGAGGGGGTGCTGCTTATTGGCTTGCTTTTCATGGCTTGCTCAGCCTGCTTTCTTATAGAACCCAAGACCACTGGTCTAGGGGTGGTCCCACCCATAATGGGCCACCCCTCGTTGCCCCCTCACCATTGACGGAAATGCCTTACAAACTGCCCACAGCCTGATCTTATGGAGGCATTTTCTTAACTGCGGCTCCCTCCTCTCAGATGACTTTAGCTTGCATCAAGTTGACCTAAAACTATCCAGCACAGATGCCTCCATAATCTCCTGCCTGCTTCTCTGGAACTGTACTTAGCCATACAACACACATTAGCAATGTGTGGTACTGCCACGCCCACCATACTCTGTTAGTCATCTTGGAGTGCTACATCCTGATTTCGGCACATGGAAATTAAACATTTGAATGGAGTAGGGAGGTACCAAGTAAATATGGAAATAAGACTGTAGCTGAAGTCAGGCAACAGTAAAAGACACAAAAACAGAGAAGCATGGATGAATAAACCATAGGAAGTTAGTCTAATATTAGATTTAACTAATTTTAACATTTTTCCAGATTACCAACATGCATTAACTGCGTAGTAAATCTCTTCCTTTCTTAATTTGCACATGTACACATACGCATACTCACACATACGTGGGGGCCATGTGTGCACATGAGTAGAGGCCAGAGGTTGATGTTGTTGGCTGTCTTCCTCAATCACTTTCCACTCTGTTTTGGAGACAAGGCCACTCACCGAATCTGCTCACCGACTCAACTCTGTTGGTTGGCCAGAAAGTTCCAGGGGACCTCTTGCCTCTTCCTCCCCAGTGCTGGAATTAGAGGCACATGCTGCCATGGCTGGCTTTTTATGTGGGTACAGGGGATCTGAACTCGGGTGGTGAGCTCTTTAACGACTGGGTCATCTCTCCTGTTCCTCTTCCCTAATTTTTGTAAGGTATCACTTAAGAAATGGATAGAAGGTGAGGGCGATATGTACTGATAAATACATACTAGTTTTTTTTTTTTTCTGTTGAGTCTTGAGATAATCTGGAGAAATTGAGGTGGACATACTTTGATTGCTGATAGAGCAGCTAGCTGGAAATATGGTTTACATATGTGAGCAATATTGAACTCCAAAATTAGATTGACATTCCCAATCAGGCTGACTGCCTACATGGGTATCCAGGACTGGAGAGATTAATGCTTCTTGAAGTCAGTCCCCATGAGAAGGAAAGGAACAGGCAGGGCCCTCATTGACCAATTCCTGATCCCACACTCATAGTCAGGTAAGTCTCTCCAGAGAAGCCAAGGATGTCTATGACCAAGCCACCCTGAATGTGTCCCATCTTGTCTGATCCTGGAAGCTTGGCAGCACCAGGTCTGCTTAGCAGCTGGATAGAAAAGTCAAGAGAGTTATACTAACCGATATACCTCCCCCTGGAAAAAAAGAGCCCACCAGACGGTAAAGAATAAATGCTCCTGAGAAAGGAATCCATTCTGCAGCTAAGGCAAAGCAGGGCACTTCATGATGGCACACTTGTTTTTACCAGGAGAGGACTAATGTAGACAAGTTGTTCAGTGATGGATACCATTTGAAGTTTGTTGTCACCATAACCAGACAGATTTAAGTTCAACAGCAGAAGAGGGAAAGAGGCCAGAATTTAAAGAAACAATATGTATGCAGTTTCACACTAGAGAAATGTTCCAAATATATACTTAGCTGTTACTGTTAACATTTTAAAATAAAACAAACCTTTCAGGGAGAATAAATATCACATGCACTTGGCACAGAATCGGAAAGGCACAGGCTCGTGCAGTGAAAGTGTCTCTCCTACCCTGGCAATTACTTCCAAGAGCTATTTTTGTAATTACATATAATCAGACTGTATTTTATTTCATGTGCCCTTTCCTCCTGATTTGATGAATATGAAGTTCTTGACTTACAAATGAACATTTGGAGCACAATCGGCCTGCAAGCAGGACTGCATGGCGAATCTGTTTCTAGTTTAAGGTAACTCGTTAGCTTTTCATTATGCGTCAGATGCGGCACATGCAGTGATATGAAACCCAATACAACTAATCACGCTGCTTCTATGATAACCTGTGTTTCAAATTCTAATGGAGCCTAATTTTCTCCCACTTTCCTCTACTCCAAAATTCCAACAGAGCCCATCTTCCCATTTGCCTAATCTTTCGACTAGAATTCACAAGCTAATTCCTAGAAAAGAGAGATAAACTGTTTCAATTTTGTTGGTTGATGGTTTGGTGATAGTTTTGGGAGAGTAGCCATGTGTACCATGCAAGCCACCCAACAATTGGGAATGAACACCGGGGCCATAGTGGTACTTTAAGACCACTAGGGACTGGAGACACATCACTCAATAATGTGTGGGATGTCTTTCTGTTCACTGTGAATATGTGTTGCTCTGATTGGTTGATAAATAAAGCTGCATTGGCCTATGGCAGGGCAGGATAAGGTTAAGTGATACATTCGAACTGAAGACAAGACGAAGAAGGGTGGAGTCAGGGGAGAAGCCAGCCTGCCGCTGAAGGAGCCACATGCCAATAGATGGGTAATGCCATGGCCACGTGACAACATATAGATAAATTGAAATGGGTTGAGTTAAGTTATAAGAGCTAGCTAGCAAGAAGCTGACCCATAGACCATACACTTCGTAAGTAATATAAGCCTCTGTGTGTTTACTTGGGACCACGCAGCTGCCGGACGCAGGTAGGAGAGATTCTTCCTGACTGGTAGGGCCAGGCAGGTCCAGAGAAACCTCTGGCTTCACAATAGGACTTGGATTTTGATATCAGGGATGGTAACAACCGCTAAGCATTCTTTAATAAACATCTTTAACTTATAGACAATTGAAAAAATCCATAATCTGTTTAATGATGTACAATGATAGTTTTCCTACCTCTTAGTTTTAATTAATACAACAGACAAGAAAGTGTTTTTTCATGATTAATTTTTCCTTTACTTAAAAGAAGCATATTTCTTTCATACAATGCTTCAAAATCAACTAACCATCATGACCTGTAACAAATATTTTGACAATGTAAACTAAAGAAATACTATTTATAATCAGCTTACCCCAGAAATAGCAACCATCATATAATTAAGCCAAATGTTTTCTTCTCTCTCAATTAATTAATTGAGCTAATATGTTAGGGCAAGGTATATTCTTGGAGAAGGGTCAGACAGTCTTCTGGGGGAAAATCTGCCATGCAAATGAAGAATATTCTCAGAGACACAAACAAGGAACTTGCACACATACTCATAAGTAATTGTAATAAAAAGACCACAGACCAATAAATTATGAATATCACCAAAGAGAACCAACCCCACATTGGAAAATAGCACAGTATTACAAAGTATAATCCAAGAATATGAATGCTTCCACAGTTGGTTATCGGTTAGTGAGATTGGCTGTATTAGTAAAACTAAAGAAAAAAAATCAGGAAATTGCTTCCATAAAGGCTGAACAGGCATTTGACAAAACTCAGCACCCTTTCATGTAAAAGAAGAAAGAAAGAAAGAAAGAAAGAAAGAAAGAAAGAAAGAAAGAAAGAAAGAAAGAAAGAAAGAAAGAAAGGGAGAGAAAGGAAGGAGGGAGAGAAGGAAAAAGGGAAGAAGGGAGGAAGGAAGGGAGGAAGGAACAAAGAAAGACTTCAGCCCAAATGGCAGCTTCTCATTTAATGGGAAAACATTACTGACAGTAAGGAGACGAAGATGACCACCTGTCAATCACTATGTACCACTGGAAACCCGAGTAGGTGCTAGCAAAACTGTATCTTAAAAGCATTTAACTTTACAAGAGCTGGAAGAAGGAAAAAAATCTCTCTCTTCAGATAACATGATTATATACTTGGAAAACAAAAACTGGACACACTAATAAAAAATAAGAGAATTTAGTAATGAAATGTGATAGCTCCATATGAACAAAAATCAGATAGAAGAAACAATGGTTGATAGAAACCTGTATTTCTAAGGTAGTTTTGTAAATGTTCTATCAATGGAATATAAATTCCACAGCCACATAGGACCATTTAGAGATGAAGATGTTCAACTCATTGATCATGACCCCAATTCAATGGAATTTAATTTTATCTCACCCTTATCAGATGTTAAAATAATTACAAAGTTAAGCCATTTTAAAAACATTTATCTGAAAACAGATATTAATGAACTATCGTATGCTGAGTTATCTTGCCAACTTATCGGAATTTAGAGATAACCAGGAGATTTGTAAAGCATACCTCTATTGTTTGTGAGAGGCCTCTGACAGGAACATTGTTTAAGCTGCTGATAGATTTAAAGTTTGAATAGACTATTGGGAGTGCTGCAGGTAGGACCTGAATGGAGGAAGTGGGCCTCGGAGCTGCTGCTGAAGAGAGTATCTTAGCTCTGGCTCCTTTTTACTTCTCTCTGCTCCCTGACTGAGTTGAGCAACTTACCTTGGCCATGTTCTTCCATCATGACATTTTTGCTCTGTCACAAACAGAATGGCAACAGAACCAGCTACTCATGGGCCAGAAATCTCCAAAATCAGGAGCCAAAAGACATCTTTCCTTTTTAAATGGCTTGTGGCAGGCATTTTCCACAGCAATGAAAAGGCAGCAAATCCGCTGGATGATACCAGTGAAGGAGAAATCACCGTCTCCTATATGACTACCTTCTGACCTGGGGTTGATGAGGGTTGGACTTATTTGAAAGAGAATGGGGGTAACTGTATAAGGTGTATATTAATCAAGATACATGAGTTTGGGTTTAAGTTGGGCCAGGACATTAACCCCAAAATGGGTCATCAATGGAGGCTAGCTTGCTTTAGAAATAGAAGCTTCTGTTATTTTTGTTGACTAAGCCTTCAAATTGACTTCTCACATGGAAGCCGAAAGTAGATTTCTCCAGAAAATTGGCATCCCAGGGAGAGCCAGGTACTTTGAAATTTTCTAATTAGAAGTTAAAGGTTATATAAGCCCAGCTGCCAAATTGACTGTCTGACCTTAAAAGCCAAACAGAATCGCGCCCTCTTTTCTACCATCTCATCCTTAGTCAAGGCCTCATCTAGAAATAAACATTTAAATGCTAACAGCAAGCTGTGTGATAAACGGGGTCTGGAAATTATATGGGAGCTGCTACAGTTGATGACTTTGGTAACCACACAAATTCTGTCTGTGTAAGCGACGTAGTCATTAACAGCCCCTGTTTGGCCTCGGTTTGAACTAATTCAGGAAGAGAAAGAGTGTCCAGTGCACTATTCTGTGTCCACTGAACACTTGTCCCTGCAGCATCTTCGCACATTAAATCATGCTCATGGCAGTTTGAGTTATAGGCCCTAGTGCTGTAGAGAAATCTAATGAAGAGCCCACAGATGCAGTGCCATTCATATGAAATAAATGATAAATAAACTAACAGGCCTAGGACCACCTCGTCAATAAATTATTTGACCAGCTGTGGACTACAAAGCCTCCTAACCCAACTGTCTTACTTGCCAAAACAAATGTAATCATATATTATATCCATGCATAAGTTATAATAGACCCAAATTTAATGGTCTCAAATAAGAGTACTCTTTTTGCTCTAAAATGATCCTAGTTGTTTATGGAAATTCCTGAACATGTGCTCTACCCAGATCAACAACGCTACCTCTCATATCTGTCATTACATGGAGTCACGCACCCATTCATGTACCTGTCATGTACTGAGTACCTGTCACCTATTACGTGAAGGAATACAGCAGAGTTCTGCAGAAACCATGGTCTTGCCTCCTTGGGACAGCAGTAATATTTTCCTTTGTTTATGCTGTTCTCATTTGTCAATATTCACTGCTAACAAGTAGTGACTGGAAGAAAATTTTACTGCGACCTCTGTTGAAGAAATCCACAGTGAAACACTTCCTTAAGAATGTGCTAAGAATATTGTTTCCCAGCATTACTACGGACACTGCAGGACTCCATATGGGGGTGAGGAGAATCACACACACACACACACACACACACACACACACACACACACACACACACACACACATACTTCTGTGCTACTCTTTGACATCTCTGCCTAAATCAATGCTTCTTCATAAATATATGAAAATGGTCTGTAACTCTAGGGGCTTAAAGCCCATCTCTCACCCCTTTCTCCTGGTTTACTCCAGTTATTTCAACAAAGCACCCAGGCACGTCAATAAAGCCTTTCCCGGGTGTCAGAGGTCACATCTTCACAACCACACATGCAAGGGTGTCAGCCCTCTAGGAGAAAGGCCTGTGGGATTATGCAGCATATTTCAAAGGCTTAGCCCACGACCTGGCATCCAGAATGAAGCTGCTTGGGCTGAAGAAATGAGTCAACACTTAAGAGGACCGGAGTTAGTTCTTAACATGCAAGTCAGGCAGTTCACAACTGCCCCTAGCTCCAGGGTGATCCAACGCCTCTGGACCCCGTGGGCGCCTGCACTCACATGCATATACTGCTCTCTCACACACACAAACATATATCATTAAAATAATAAAATGAAGTCTTAAAAAAACAAAAGAAAGCCACTTAATGATTCTGCACAGAACTATGGCAACAAAACATACAGCAATAACCCAGTGAACCTTGCCTCTGTTCCACAGGCTAATGTGGTCAGGTACTGGTATAGACTGTCTTAACTATTTGAAGATAAATGCAAATGAACAAACAATAGAGACCTTGAAGTTGTGTAAAGTGGGGCGTGGAGCTGAGTCATAAGTGGCAATTAATTCTTATTAACGTTGAAAGACGTTCCATATGGGTTACCTCCAGAGCATTCTAGGCAAAGCGTAAAACGTGGGCAGGAAAGGGATTCACCCCTGCGCACAGTTTTGCATGATTCAGAGTTTGCGTTGCCAGGGAAGACATGCAGTGGCTTTCAGGAGCAAAAATAAATAAATAAAAAATAAAACTAACCAGCTAAAGGGATCGCCAGCCCAAATAACAACATTTACCAAGGGGTTGCTCCAGGGAAGCTACAGAAAAATTCAAATAAGTCTGACCAACCCTAAGTCTGCTGTGCAGCCTGAGGATCCACGGCGGCCTGCAGACTTTCAGAACAATGACTGTCATTGCACAATTTCTTCTCTATTGAAAAATAATCCAACACAGGCCTACAATGTCTATAATCTACCCTACGGTGCCAGGTATTTACGACTGGAATGGAGAGCAAGGGACTTAAATTTGGAAACTCCTGGTACTTTGTTCAGTTTGTTTCTTACAGCATTTGGATTCCTTCAGAGGATGTGTTTACCCTTAGGATGAGTTTCTAAACTGAAAGAACAGCTAAGTCCTCAGCCTATGACTCCATAGAGCAGCCACTGACTACCACTTTTGCTTGAAAAGACTTCCATTTTTCCTCCAATCCCCAACGATCCAGACATAGCCACTGTTAAATCTGCAATATATTCTTGCCTTTCCATTATGCCTATACCTCTTCTTCCTAGAATATAAATTAGTAGTCTATAAACTGTTCTGCAACTTGGCTTTCATCACTAAACAATTTAAGTTATATGCCTTTGCATGCCAGTAAACAAAGGGTTATATGTTTTTTTTTAAAAAATCTTATCTATATCATAATCCCATTATATGGATCTAACATTATTTATTCATGTAATTCCCCACTGATGGACATTTGGGTTATTTCCAAGTTTTGATTATTAGAGTTCATACTGCAACTAACATCTATTTACATTCATATCGATGCATTATGTACACATTGTGAGAGATAAATCCTTAGAAACTGAAGTGCCTTGCCAGATGCTATATTGATAAATGTAATACATATCCTGAAAATCACTTCCAAAACGTTTGCACCCATGGACAGGAGTTCCATGCTCCCTACAGGCTTTCCAGACTGGGACCAAGACACTGGCGAACATGTCTCTTGTTTCAAAGGGGCATGGTGATGATGACTCACCTTAACTTTTCTCTCCGATTTTCACTTTACTCTTCATGATTATCATCTAATTATAAGGGAGGAAAAAGAATGCTATTCTGATATTCCTAGAAGGTACAGCTATATGTATTTTTGTTACTATAACTAAATGCTTATTGGAAGCTACTTTATTGTTTTAAAAGAGGTTTATTTCAGCTCATGATTTTGGAGATCCAAGGTCACAGAGCTGCACTGGTCACGCCCTTCTTACTGGCCGAGTCCCAAGCCAGTGCTAAGTGTCACAGAACAAGAGACAAGGGATGTGTGTGAGTGTCCGCTGGTTTCTCTCCCTTTAAAGAGCCTGGGGATTGGGCCAGGACTTTGGACATTCTAGCCAAGTGCTATGCCACCAAGCTGTGTCTCTCTCTATCCCTAGGGTTTCATTTTTGTATTACTGTGACCAACCATGTGACAGAAATCAACAGGGAGAAAGATTTTATCTCACACTTAGGAGGGATCCTCAGCCCATCATGGAGGGGAAAGGAAGGAGTGGTTCTGCCCGTGGTGATGGAAACATTGTTCATCCTGCGGTGGGCATGAAGAAGAGCGAAGGCAGAACCCTTCAAAGGCTCACTGTAGTGAGTTAACAGTGGAAGGTATCCTGGTGGGTTGGTGTGGAGGGGCTCCACAAAGTCACCCATGCAACAGGTCCCACATGAGAGGTTTACTGGGGAGGGAGGTGCAAAGGTGGCCTCTGGGCCAGAACAGAAGGAAAAGAGAGCAGGGAGGGAAGGTGCTTGTTTTTATAAGGGGATATAGCGCATGCGCATAGGGAGAGTGGTGGCAGTAGCCACAGTGTTGCATCTTGGTGGCTGACGATGATGTGTCCTGCTGTCACTCCGTCCCTGAGGGCAGGCTGGTGACCTAGCCATGCCCAGGTCCTAAGAGTTATGCAACCTTCAAAATAGTACCACAAGCTCAGACCCAAACATTCAAAATGTGAGCCCGAGGTGAGACATTTTAGATTCAAATCATAACACGGGGGTCTTACTCCATACCTTAAGCTTGTTATGATGGTTTGAATGAGAATGGCCCCATAGGCTCATCTATTTGAATACTTGGTTCTCAGTTGGAGGAACTGTTTGGGAAGGACTAGGAGGCATGGCTTCACTGGAGGAGGTGTGTCACTGGGAATGGGCTTTGAGGTTTCAAAAGCCCATGACAATTCAATTACTCCCTCTGCCTCACAGTTACATCTCAATATCTGAGCTCTCAGCTACTGATCCAGTACCATGCCTACCTGCCTGCTGCCATGCTTCCCATGGTGGTAGTCATGGGCTCTAACCCTCTGGAACCATGAGTTTCAAATTAAATGCTTTCTTTTACAAGTTGCCTTGGTCATGGTATTTTCTCACAGCAATAGAAAAGTAATCAAGACACTGGCCTTGAACTCAATATGTACCTTGGTTGGTTTTGAACTGGTTCTCCCCCTCCCCTTCATTTTTAAGGCCACCAATATTCAATCAGGAAGCCTTCACCTTGATAGCATTATCTAATTGTATCACTTTGCAAAGGCCCTCTCTCTAAAATCCACAGTGAATTACATCCCCACCCTCTTAACACCTCAGGATGGAAATTACCTTTCAGCAGAGAATCCCTTACAGGACAGACCATTCCCAAACCACAGCCCCTTACTCCAAGTTATCAATACCTATTGTATAAGCACCCCATACTTTGCAGATAAACTACTTATTTAGATGCAAAGTTTAATTACCCGGAGGCAGGAAGGTGCTCCCTTTCAGATCTCAGAGATGGGAACTACAAAACATTCTCATGTCTCCCTGCTATTATTTGTTGACTCGTTCATTAGCATATGTATGAATCCACATTCATGCTTACATTCATGCAGCCATGCAATAATCAAGTCAATGAGGTCCTGGGGTGCTAAGCATTCTGGCTGTGGAGATGGCAAGCAGATCTGCCCTGATGATCACAGTCAGTGTGGCCCAGCGTGTGTATGGAGCAGCAGGGACGGGATCAATATCTACCACAGTATGCAGAAGTGGGAGCTATGGAGTACGCACCTGAGGGGTGCTCTGCAGAGAAGGTGAGGAATAGGACCCTGACAAAAACCACATCTAATCAACCAGGAAGGAAGTGACCAAGGAGCTCAGGATTGGGTAGCCTAAAGCAGAATCTTTGAGTAGGAGCAGAAAGTTGCAGTTTGTCAATATTGTTTTGTGTTATTCTCGGGTTTTTAATGAAAATTCATAAGTAGTAGAAAAATATGTCTCAAACCTGTATTTGCTGAAGCAAAGGGGAATGGAAGAAATGAGATTTTTATCCCATCTACTAAAACTGACAGAAAGTTTAATGCCTCTGTGCCTGGGGGTTGTCAGCGGAACTGTTCTAACTTGTTGATTCTAGACAACATGGAAATGCAGAACCATAGCAATTTAGCCATCCCCTGTCTTGGTATTTATCCTAAAGATGAAATTTATCCCAGGGCAGAGAGAGATGGATGGATATTTTACTGATAATTCATAAGTCAAATGTGGAAACAACCTAAATGTCTGCCCACAGCAGATAAGTATATTATGGTAAGACTATGAAACAGAATGATACAAAGTCATTAAAATATTAACTTCAAATTAATTAGCACATGACTGTATTCCAAGCCCTGGTAAGACTGATCGGAGATCATGAGTTCAGTAGAAAGACTCTGTCCCAGATGGAGGCTCCAGAGGTTAACCTCAGATATTATTCCTCAGGAGCCACCTACCTTGTCTTTGTGTGTGTGTGTGTGTGTGTGTGTGTGTGTGTGTGTGTGTATGTACGTGCACGCGATGAGTAAACGTGTTCTCTCTCTCCAACTTTGTGTAGAACCAGGGATTGAACCCGTACCATCAGGCTCGTGGAGTGAACACCTTTACCCACTGAGGCATCTCACCACCTTATTTTTGGGGACAGGTTCTCTCATTGGCTTGGAGCTTTCTGAGCAGGCAAAGCTGCCTGGCCACTGAGTACAGGACCTGCCTGTCTCTCTCTCCTCGGCACTGAGATTACAAGCATATGCCACTATGCCCAGCTTGTTTACATCAAACTCAGTTCCTCACGCTTGACTAGCAAGAATTTCCTGGCTAAGATATCTCCCTACCTCAAGACAGACAACTTTTTCTTTTTTCTTTTTCTTTTCTTTTTTTTTTTTTTTGAGACCAGGCTGGCCTCGAACTCATCCCAAGTGCTCAGATTAGAGGTGCACCGCTATGCCTTGCAAGACAGGAAACTTAAAATAGCAAGCCTCAAAATGATGATACCAAATGAACTCACATACATAGTAATGTGAATTTTATGTATGTGATATATTTCTCTGTCCACATATATGTACATACACATTTAGTTACATTTACATATGCATGCTCACAAACATCTATTTTCAGTCAAGACACTCTGAATTATGCTATGCCTGAAATCATCTGCTGCTTACAACCAGAGTTTCATTTTCACATTGCCTGTTTATCCCCAGCCAGCAAGTTAGTGCATGTCTCATGGCTACCCCAGGACCTACACGGATGACACAGACTCATCTCAAGGCAAGCTTCCATGACTGTAGAAGCAGATAAAAGAACACGTGGACCTCTGAGATGTCTCTAAACACGGGGTCAGAGGATGTGGGAGGCCAGCAAGTGAACAACATTACTGCCTACCTCATTTACATATCTAAACCTGTTTATGAGAGACAGAAAGAGCTGGTGAGTTGGCTCAGTGGTTAAGGGCAGTGGCTGCTCTTCCAGGGGACGCAGGTTTGATTCCTAAAACCCAGATGGCGGCTCACAACCGTCTCTAACTCCAGTCTCAGGGGAGGTGACACTCTTTTCTGGTCTATGCAGATGGTGTACAGACATACATGCAGGCAAAACACTCGTACATACAAAAATAAAAATAAACCTTTAATGGATGAGAGAGAGGAGTGGGGAAAAAATAATGCCACTCTTCTAGTGGGGTGGTAACAAGATTATAAATATTTTTCAAATTTGCTTTCCAGTGTTTCTCAATTTTGTTTTGCTTCTGTCCTTTTTTGCTTTTAAAATAATAATTAATACAATGTGTAATACTTGAAGCTCTGAAGAAATGTCGAGTGAAGGAAACCCCTCCTTCACATCACTTCTTTCTACTCCTAGCCCCTGTTCCTACCCCAGAAGTAACCACTGGGAAAAATTTGCTGTATTCTTTCAAGATTATTATGTATGCATTCATAAATATTCATAAATTTCTCTTATGAGAGAAAAGGCAGCATATAAATTAATATACATCTGATTTTAATAAAGTAGTTTCTCATAAAGAATACATAATCCATCTAAACAGCACAGCGTCCCTAACAGTGACCCTTTAACTCATCCACGCTCTTCTTTCCTTTCCTTCTGGCTTTTCCAGCCTTCTGTCTGTTCGACCCACCTTTCGTCCCTGACTTTTCACTCTGAAGCTTCACTCCGTGTTTTTATGACTCTGAGCCCCCATGTGCGTGGGTCACTTCTCTCCTTGCTGTGTCCAAATACCCGACAAAAGAGAGCTAAGGAAGGGATGGTCGCTTTGGGCCCACAGTTTGTGGGCACAGAGTCCCGATGCAGCAGCTTGGATACAGTCACGAGGTGAGGGATGAATGCTGGTGCTCAGCACTCTCTCCTTTTTATTTCATTCAGAACCCCATGGGATGGTGCCACTAAGATTTAGGGTGGGCCTGCTTACCTCAGTTAACTCACAGACATGCCAGAGGTTTGACTGCTTGGTAATTGTAGATCCTGTTACGTTGGCAATAAATATTAATGGTCACAGTGGCCCTGACTGGGAGCAAGGACCACAAAACTTTCTTGAGTAGCTTCAATCAACGCTGCCTCCTCATGGTCCAGGTGCTTATCGCGCCAGCCCAGCAGCCTACTCTCTGGGAGAGATGCTCCAGTCCAGCAGCTCACCCTCTGGGAGAGATGCATCAGCCCAGCAGCCTACCCTCTGGGAGAGATGCGCCAGCCCAGCGGCTCACCCTTTGGGATTTGCGCCAGCCCAGCAGCCTACCCTCTGGGAGAGATGCGCCAGCCCAGCGGCTCACCCTCTGGGAGAGGTGTGTGTAGATGTGTATTGACTTAAGACTAAGGATGTGAAGCCTTGGCTTATTACTAAGAAAAGCCTGGAATAATGATTCTCCTGGTGGCCTGTAGAAGTATATATGATCTCACACAGCATGATCAATATTGTTATCTTAATTGAGAAAGTAATAAAGGAACATAGTTATTTTACACTAGAAGTCGTAGAAGCAGGGCTTACAGACCAATCACAGCATTGATTGCTAGCAGGACAAATGGATGTGGTTTGTAAGGAACTCCCTGCAACTCTGGTGATTTGTTCCTGGATCTAAAACTACCCTGAAATTGAAAATAGCCTTTGAAAGTAACGCTTATTATATTACGGTCTGATGAATTTACTCAAAGTCACAGAGTTTCCCCATCAAAGGTAGTCTCTCAAGATGCTATGTAGGAAATTCAAATGTCTAACCTCATGATAAACATACAGACAGAAAAGGCAGAAATAACTAGAAAAGCAATTTGAATTAGAACACATAGCACTACAAGGAAATTGCAGCTGGGAGCTGGCAACATAGGAGAGTTCAGATGAAGAAGACAGGCTTCCATAACCTAATGTTATTTATATCCAGTGATAGCCAAGAGAGATATACTGAACGTGACTGTAACACTGCCCCACTCTGAATGGCCAAGGTAACCACATTGGGAAAGGTAGAATGACATTTTTTCAAAGTACATTTCATAGAATAAGATCTGGTTTTCGGTGAAAAATGAAGTACTATGTTCAAACAAAGCTCGCGAGATGCCTGAACAAAGTAAAACGGTACTTCTTCCTTGAAGACTCTGGAAGAATCTTTGGCTTCTAAAGGAACACGGTGCAGGAACAGGAATGGGGAGATGCGTGCAGCGCCCCCTGACAGTATCAGACTTCCTGTGATGACGAATGTGTTCTATAACCAGATAGGCGCATTGGCTGGTGAGCACTTCATATGTTAGTACATTTCAATAACCACAATTAGATGTTAATACACTAAATAAATCACCTGATGATTCCACAAAATAAGGCAGAATTAGAGTATCTCAAGGGCCAGCCACTGAAAGAACACACTGTAGGAAACATTTATATAAATCACTCATTCTCAACCTTTTCGGTCTCAGGATAGGTTGACATTTATGTGAAAAAAAAAAAACCCATCATGGACCCTGAAGAGTATTTGTTCATGAGTTATGCCTGTTGATATTTATTACGTTATTTGAGAGATTTTAAGATAATAATTCTCCATTCATTTAAACATATTGTCAGGCTGGAGCGATGGTTTGATGGATAAAGCATTTGCCAAGCAAGTGTGAGAACAAGATTGCCGAGGCCCAGGACCTGTGTAAAGCCCAATGCAGGAGTGCACACTTGTGATCTCAGCACACCTACGTGAGATCAGAGGTAGACACACACTTCCCTGGAAGCTTGGGGACCAACTAGCCCCAGTGTTCACAGGCGAGGACAGGCACCTGAGGTTGTCCTCTGACCTCCGCACACACAGTGTCATGCACACACGAGCATATACACACATTGCCTTCATTAGGTTTCTATTGCTGTGATAAAGACTGACCAAAAGCAACTTGGGGAGGAGAGGGTTCATTTCAATCTACATGTCCAGATCACAGATCATCATAAAAGTCAGGGCAGGGACTCAAGGCAAACACCTGGAGGCAGGAACTGAAGCAGAGACCACCAAGGAGAGGGGTGCTGCTTTCTGGCTTTCAACCCATGACTTGCTCACCCTGCTTTCTTATGCACCCTAGGGCTACCTGCCCAGGGGTGGCCCCACCCACAATGGGCTGGGCCCTCCCTAGCAATCACTAATTTAAAAAAAAAATGACCCCCAGTGTAACCTACGACCACTCTTCTGGAGGCATTTTCTCAATTGTGGTTCTCTCTTCTCAGATAACTCTAGCTTGTGTCAAGTTGATAAAAAGCAAACAATAAGCAGGACATAGGTAGTTTTAAAAAGATAGAAATAGTGTTAGTGTCTTCCAGCTAGTGAGAGTCTTCACGCCTTTCCAAGAAAACGCCCGGCAGACACCCCTGTCTGCAGAGGTAACATTTCATCTCCTCAGCTATGTTTTCCTGTGAAAACGGTGTTCTGTGAAAATGCAGCTAATCAGTCGGCAGCTCCAAGAATCAAGCCCAGGCACACTATACCCTGGCTGTAGCCTAAGAACTCTCCGTGAATTTTCATTTCTTCAAGGACTGATGTTCCATAAAATCGGTGATTTTTACTACATTTTTTTTCAGCTGCAAGTCTAACAGTGTAGATTATGGCGGCAGCAGTACAGTTCCAGCAGATACCCTGACTAGTGTTAAAGCCCTGGCCATTTATGTGCTATAAAACCGCCCTTGGCCCCTTCCGTGAGAGAGGTGCCAGTCTTAGAATTACTATAAAAATACTTGCCAGCTTTGTGAGCTCATACTAAGGGTCTATGAGATATCGGAGGTCTGTGGTTCAACACCACGGAAAGCTGGGGTACAGAAAGTGTGGAGGTTGGCAGGAACACGCTGAGAGGCGGAAAAAAAAAACATATTTTGAATTTGATTTCCTCATATTTTGAAGCAGACTCTGAACTATACAAAAGCAAAGTACCACACTTTGCAAACAACTCCTACAAACAATGATAAGGAACAAAATGAACAGGAAAAAACTGGGAGGAGAATTGGGTCTTTAACAGAGACTGGTAACACTGGTCAAAGTTCACACTGTTTGCTGAGCACGTACTGTGAACAGAAAATAAGTCTATATCCCTGTAGCAAGCACAATGGAAGTCCAAATAATATCCCCTGAAATGGGACTGTTATTATTCACTTAAGAGAAACTTAATGGTTTAAATGATCTAATATGGCATTCTGAAGTCTATTTCTTTTTTTAAAGATGTATTTTTATTTTTATGTGTATTTATGAGTGCCTACATGCATGGCTGTGCACTACACACATGCCTGTTGACCAAGGAAAGCAGAAGAGGCAGTTGGATTCCCTGAACTGGAGTTACAGGCAGTTGTGAGCTGCCATGTGGGTGTTGGGAAATGAGCCTAGGTCCTCTGCAAGAGCAGCAAGTGCTCTTAACCACTTAGCTGTCTCTCCAGTCCCTTGAGTGCTATTACCAATAAAATAAACTGAAATATGAAGAAAGATTACAGCCAGATATGGTGCTACACATCAGTCATCCTAGCACTCAAGAAGCTGAATCAGGTGGATCATAAGTTCAAAACCATCCTGGACTACACAGTGAGTTCTAAGTGAGCTTGGGGTACACAGTGGAACTCTGTGTCAGAACAAAAACAAAAAGAATGCTACCTTTTGTAAGATTCCTTTGAAAAAATATGGTACTTTAATTTTGTATAGCTCAGAGCCAATTTCAAAATACCATCAAGTTCCTTTCCACATTCATTCTGGTGTTTCCAAGCCCTGACTTTCTCTCAGGTTATAAGCCAGGGTAGGTTTTACTTTTCCTTCCCAAGTAAATGGACATAATTTTATCAGGCATAAGTCTTGCTTTCTACACCACATCTGACTGCTTCTCTCCACACTGATTTTCCTACCTCTCATCCACCTTCCTCCATTTCATTTTTGTCCAATATGGAAGATTCTATCATGTGGGATAAAGAATGGAGGATAAAACCCATCACACCAGTGGCCAGTTCTGCAGACCTTGGTTCATCCCTCATTCCATGACAAAGTTTTCTAGTTACTTCATGGCTTACAACATCCAAAGACTTGCGGCGGCGGCGGTGGTGGTGGTGGTGGTGGTGATGATTTAAAGCTTTACCTTCTTCTGTTGAGGGACATGTAGGTTGCTCCCAATTTCTGGGTATTATGAAGAGAGCAGCAATGAATGGGTTTGAGCAAGTGTCCCTGTGATAGGATGAAGCATCCTTTGGGTACATGCCCAAGAGTGGTATAGCTAGATCGTGAGGCAGATTGATTCCTATCTTTCTCAGGGACCACCATACTGATTTCCCTAGTGGTGGTACAAGTTTGCACTCCCACCAGCAGTGGAGGAGTGTTCCCCTTGCTCTACATCCTCTCCAGCATGAGCTGTCACTGTGTTTTTTATCTTAGCCATTCTGACAGATGTAAAATGGAATCTCAAAGTAGTTTTGATTTGCATTTCCCTGACGGCTAAGGATGTTGAATATTTCTTTAAGTGTGTGTATACAGAAGTGACCTTTAAAAATTCCACAGGTGAACTCCTACAGCTGATAAACACTTTCAGCTAGATTAAAAAATTAACTTCAAAAATCAGTCATTCTCTTATATACAAATGACAAATGGGCTGAGAAAGAAATCAAGGACACCATACCCTTCACAATAGCCATGGATAATATAAAATATCTTGGGGTAACTCTAAGCAAGCAAGTGAAAGACATGTATGATAAAAACTGTAAGTCTTTAAAGAAAGAAACTGAGGATGTTAGAAGATGGAAAGATCTCGTGTGTGTTGTGTGTGTGTGTGTGTGTGTGTGTGTGTGTGTGTGTGTGTGCACGCGCTTCCCTTGTTTTGACTTTGCTGGTCTGGGACTATTTATTCCCTGTGTTTTCTTCCTGTTGGAGTTTTCCTTCTAGTACCTTCTGTACGGCTGTATTTGTAGATAGATATTGTTTAAATTTGGTTTTATGATGGAATATCTTATTTTCTCTATCTATGGTGATTGAAAGTTTTGCTAGGTATAGTAGTCTGGGCTGGCATCTGTGGTCTCTTGGAGTCTGCAGCACAATCTGTCCAGGACCTTCTAGCTTTTAGAGTCTCCACTGAGAAATCAGGTGTAATAGGTCTGCCTTTCTATGTTACTTTGTCTTTTCCCCTGGAAGCTTTTAATATTATTTCTTTGTTCCGTATGTTTATTTAGTGTTTTGATTACTATGTGCCAAGGGGACTTCCTTTTCTGTTCCAGTCTATTTGGTGTTCTGGGTGCTTCTTGCACTTTGATAGTTATGAAACTATCATAAGTTGCACTTTTATGCTAGGAAAATTTTCTCATATGATTTTGTTGAAAATATTTTCTGTGTCTTTGAGACAGAAAACAGAGTTTTCTTCACCTTTTTTAATTCCTATTATTTTCAGTCTTTTCACAGTGTGCTAGATTTCCTGGATGTGTTGTGCCTGGAGTTCTTTAGATTTAACATTCTCTTTGGCTGAGAAATACCCATTTCTTCTGTGTGTCTTCAATGCCCTAGAGTCTCTCTTTCACCTCTTGTAATCTCTTGGTGAAACTTGTCTCTGTGGTTCCTGTTTGAGTTTCCTACAACCTGTGGGAAGTCTTCTCATCTGCTAGCACGGCCTCAAGGCCCACCGGTGCTTTGACATTCAGCAAAGTATCATCATCTAGAAATGTTGGTGTTGATTTTAAAACCCGGGTCATGTTTCTGGAAAGGGCCAGATACAACATGCTGATACATATACCACTCACACACTAACTTGTTAAGTCATCATGCACGGTACTGAGCATCTGTATGAATTAGCTCTGCACCACTGTAACGAGATACCCTCTAGGGAATTAACTATAAAAAGGTTACTTTGGTTCATGTTTCTGGAGTTACAGTCCAATATTAATTAATGCCATTCCATTAGGTTTCTGGTGAGGGTGGCACATTATGGCAGAAGGAAGTGGCTAAGTAAACTGATAATATTATGAACCAGGAGACAGTCCCACAATTGCTGTGGATATCGCTATATGTCAATAAACACTGATTGGCCAATAGCCAGACAGGAAGTATAGGCGGGACTAACAGAGAGGAGAATTGAGGAGGAAGGAAGGATAGAGAGACTGGCTGGAGCCGCGGCGAGAACAAGGAAGATGTAAAGTACCGGTAAGCCACGAGCCACGTGGCAAAGTAGAGATTAATAGAAATGGGCTAAATATAAGAGTAAGAACTAGACAATGATAGGCCTGAGCTAATGGCCAAGCAGTTTAAATAATGTAAGCATCTGTGTGTTTATTTTGTAAGTGGTTTCTGGGACTGGCGGGACTTGGGAGCTGGCGGGACTTGGGAGCTCGAGAGAAATTTTCCAGCAACACACAATCAATGAGGTCCTACACTTAATGACCCAAGGTCCTCCCATAAACCATGGTCACAGAACTTCCCAACAGTGCCACCCTGGGAAGAAAGCTTTTACTATGCAGACCTTTGAGTCTGCTATCCATATTCAAACTATCATCATACTGGCAAAATGTGCAGAGTGGAAAAGGAGTCAAGAAACACTTGCATTCTAAGATAAACTTAAGGCTTTGTGCAACTTAGTCCCATGTGGCAAACAGTATAATTTCCAAATGGTAATTCAAATTATATTCAAGTATTTGTGTTTTTCAAAGACCATTAGAAGGATCTCAATTAAGTTCACTGGATTTAGAGACTTGGATTTCCCACAGGCCTTCCTGTGCTAATCCTCTCAGAACTATCCTGTCCTTGATGGCCACACTCCCACTCCCTGTGCTCTTCATTTGTTGATGGCTTAGCTGCCTTCACTGTTTCCTTGTCCTTCCCTCAGCCTTTCTGTTCTGGTTTTATAGCGCTCCTTATTCTTCTGTCCCAGGAAACATTCAGAATCAGACCAATTGGAACTGCCCTTCTGTGTGTTCAGGGGTCTGCAAAGGGAGAATATCGAATATGACATTCTGTCACTCAGAGAATCATGTAACCGCAAAAGATACAATCAAAACCAGTAGTGTGAGATGCAAGGCACTCTGAACACTAAGTGAAGATACACTTACTTTTGAGTAAAAGTTCAAGAAGAGGTGACTTTTGAGCTCCATCTGAAAAACAGCTCCGTCATCATGAAGTGGCAGGGGCAGTATCCTGAACACAGGACGGACACTTAGAGAGGTGGGAATACCCACACCAGGAAGTCTTCAGTCCTTCCGTGATGTCATAGGTTAGGTGGATGAGTGATACAAGTGATAGGAGATAAAGATGGGTGATGGTGGACGCCTTCTCAGACTGAAGAACTTGAAAAACATAGTTTGGGGCAGCAACTTCGTAAAAGGATGGAAACAAGCAAGCTCATGGGCAAAAGGATGTGCTAAGTGATACAGAATACCAATGACAAGGATTGGAAGAGTGGTAGATCAGGAAATTAGGGAATGAGTTCAAAGGCATCTAAGATGGACAGCAGAAACTGGTCGTAAAAGCTGACTGGATACAATTAATAAAGGCAACTGTGAAGTACAGGTGACCCAGTTTCAGCTTGGGGACACAGGGTCAATTTGATGACAACAAATATGGTAGAGACAACAGGTTATTCGTGAAACACAGGAAATGTACTTTGTAGAACAACAGAGTGATGAAGATGACCACAGCACCCGAAAGGGCTCCAAGCCATGGAGCACACTGGCTAACATCTGACAACTCTCTAACCCAATCCCAGAGTGATGAGTCCACGTCATTCTAAAGCCTCCATTTAAGGGGACTTTATAGTCCATCTATATTTACTACATATTCTTCAGACCACTTCCCCCTCCTAAATTTGTAATTTCAGAGTAAATTCTATTTGCTTATTGAGGAAGAAAGGCACATCTCCTTTGGAAATTGTATGGTGGAAGGCTGAAGATGCTGTTAGCCTGTAACATGATGATTCTTGGGCATCTCCATGTGCCTACTCTGTGGCATTAGGGCTGTGGATTGTTGATAATTATTCTATTGACTAAAAAATCTAGTCTAAGCATTACAAAATGCCAAAAATAGCAGGGCATGAGAAGCTACTGCTCAATCTGTCTTTTACATTTGAAGAAGACCTTAAGCTTTTTAAGTTCAGTTCATCTTATTTATCATAAAAGGATATGCTCTTCAATGCTTAGTATCCCTGTGGCTTTTACTGGAGCGTTTCCAAGTGTTCTTCATTTGTCTTTGACTACAGAGCTTGGACTAGTTTCCCAGCAGGAAGAATGACTATTTCACCTCTCAATTTCCAGTCATGCATTCCAATTTATTTTCTTTTCAAAAACTTTATTGGAAAAGTAATCAACACCAAAATTCTATAGCAAATTTTGCCCACAGCCCACAATCCTGTTACTTGACTAAACCAATATTTTAGTTACTCTGGTATATTCTAGTCCTTGTCCATAGACATA